>SNQN01003450.1:32332-61179 GCA_008642245.1 Bassia scoparia | reverse complement strand
ACTCGCCGAGCCATGACCAATGGATGGCGAGGGGGCCAACGGCGTAGAGGTGGTGGTGGACTTAGAGGACGCGGAGGAAGTGTGTGCCATTATTAGGACGCGAAAGAAAAATAATTGTATGACTCACCCTGAACAGGAGAATTTTTTATACTCTAATTAATGTAAAGGAGTATGTATATATATATATATAAGATCAATTGATCAAGCATATGTTAGGATTATTTGCAACATATCTTTCCATATTACTCTATTAATTTAATTTATTTCTAGATATTGCACCAAAATCTTTACTCCTTTCCATAAAAAGATTTGAATCTTTTTGTTAAGTTTGAAAATTATAGAAGGGAAATATATTTTGAGTTTTGTTAGAGATATATTTAGCATATATGAGTTGGATATGATAGGATATAAAATCTAGCTAGAGTTTGTTAGGTTTATGAATGAAATTAAAGATTTGTTATGTATTATAACATAGATAAATATTGTTGTGGGTGATTAATAAGATTTAAGAGTTTGATTTCTAGAAATTTTCCATAAGCATATCCATGACTCCATGAGATAGCTTAAATGCTTATTGAAGATTTTATTAGTCACAATAAAGCTAGGTACAACTTACAAGCTTATCCACTCTAATAAAAATATGAGAAAGAAGAAAAATACGAAACCTACCTACTCTACTTCGTTTTCAACTCTCTCGGCAAATGATTTATACACTCTCCAAATTATTTCTGCACTCTTATTTCTCTCATAATATAATATAAACAGTGATCTCTGTTACTATTCGTATGAGATCAGGAGTGCAAAGAATGATGAATTATCGTCCTTAGCTTCTCTTTCAAACATAGCCACGTAGGATACATCATCATCATTATTATTATTATTATTATTATTATTATTATTATTATTATTTAGTTATATTATTATTATTAAAATAATTAAGAAGGTATTAAATATCATTATTTCGAGCCTAAGTAGAAATTGAAATCATCATAACAAAACATGCCAAATAACTCCCATCAGAATCTTTCAAGAAGATATTCAGAAATCCTAGTTGGAGACACAAGATCATACCATCGTCACTAAACCGATCCGTATTTGACTAAAGTAATGCAATGAAGTTAGGTAATGGTCGTAATATTAACTGGGCATTTATTTATGTATAATTTTACCATTACCTAGAAAATTGGTTAAATACAAGTATTATGTGTATCGGGTGCACAATAAATGTTGTGCATTAGATTAGATTGACCCTATATTGATGTAGAGTGAAGAACGAGTTACTATATAGACGAAAAAGTCAATATATGCTTGTGCACAAATAATTTTGTACATCCGATGCTATATATAACTTCTGTAATGTTATAAATGATAATAATGAATAAGTGATGATGATGATGAAGCAAACCAAAGTATGAATTCAGCGAAGATTTGATTATTCGTGAGACGTCTTTGTTAAGGAAGAAGAAGTACGTACGTGGGAGTAATTAGAGGGCAGCGCCGACGTAAGAAGCTAAGCATGCTTCTACGGTTCGTTATTGGTGAATGTTTAAGATCGTACTAGTCGCGATAATATCTTTACTACAACGAAATTTTTTGAGTTTTTTAAGGAAAATATTAAACATAACCCATAGAGTTTGAATAACGAAGTTTAACGGACATTTTATAAAAATAAGCATATAAGTTCAGTCCAATTCTTACGTGTGTTATTGTCGATCATTGTCATAACTTTTTAACCATTTTAGGAAGTATAATATGGGTATGTTTGGAAAAACAGCGGTAGAGGTAGATGTCAGCTGTAACGGATAGATGTAGCGTCGACTGTAGCCGTTGAAGTTGATATAAATTTTGTTATGTTTGGCAAAGTAGCGATGAAATAGTGTATTATTATAAATGTTAATGTATAATTATAGGGTAAATATAGGGGTAAATTAGCAGGTAGGTTTGACATGTAAGGGACGTAACTATAAAAGAAAGAGCATTTACGGGGTTACAAATATGATTTTTAGAGATTAATAATAGTAAGGAGAAGTAGGATAACTCGAGATGGGTAAAAAAAAAAATTAAAATTACTCCTTCTTATCTTTATTATTTGCTACATTGCTTTTCACAGTTTCCGAAGACACAACTCAATACTAATATCTCAAGTTACATATATGAAAAATTATAATAATATATATTTGAAAGTAACAATTGAGACGAACGACAAGATCAATCATGACTATGTTTTCCTTTGTAATATAATCTAAAAGACATCAAAGTTCACAAATGAAAGTGCTACAAGTCAAATGTAACAATATAAAAGACGAGGGAGTAGTAAGCTAAGAGGGTTTGAGTTGCACAGTACTATTATCGTATGTCTTAAACGAGTCGATCGAAAACACTACGCTATATTGACTTATATATATCCCTCGTCATTTTTGATTCATTTTTATAAAAGTTGTTGTTAGTGAAGTTAGTTTGTGAGGTTCGAAAAAGTACACACAATTACGTTATATAATACCTTTATTCGATTCAATCGTTACTAATAGAAGAATATAATTTTTTTTCTGTTGGTACACAGAACACCGATAATTGGCATTCTCCTTAGTTCCATTCCATATACCTTTCAATCACACACATTGTGTCTTTTGATATTGTTTTCCTTTATTCCAAAAATCTATATATTCCCCTTATTTCATCTGATATCTGTGATACCTTGCAAGCAAGTATAGATGTGATGTGACAGTATATATACAATTTTTTTATATATAATATAGTGGTGTCTCTTCCTATCCAAAACTTGGACTTTAAGCTTTATTGATTTGTTATTTGTGACCTTCAACTTTGGAAAGAACAAAATCTACACATACATGTGTGTGAATTACTTCATCCTAAAGTGAATTGCATTGCTTTAATTTCTAATTGAAATTCATGCTCTAACGTCTTTTTTAAACTACTTACGACCCGATATATATGTTCAACATTATCGAGTGTGGCAGCGCAATTGATTCTCGTACTTTTATACATTGACGTTGTAGATATCGTCATATGATATTCGTTATATGTGATAACACTACTTTTTATACATAGTTAGTTTTTCAAACTTGTCTTCTCTCTTGTTACTTGGATGTGTGATTTCACAAATTATCAATATTATATTACAAATAGGACAAAAGTACTTGTACGTAACCTACCTTAGCCAAAATTCAAACTAAGGTTTCGTTTTTTTTTAATCGATTCGAGCGTTGAATTGAACTAAACTTAGTATTCCAATATTAATGAATTGAACTGACTCAACTGAATCGACTATTTTATAAATATTAAGTCCAAAAAAACAATGTCGATTGCATGGGACGAAAGTGAACATGAACATCTATCATTATACTATGCATTATTGTAGAAGAAAATCTGATTTGGATGACACACAAAATTAAGAAAAAAAATGCATGCATCGCAATGGGTGCAAGTGTAGTTGTTGTAATTAAGTGGGTTAATCAGTTTTGCTACTTGGAGTAAGAAATCAAGAGGGAATGACTTAATTAAAGAATAATCAGCAATAATTTTAAGGTTGACGATTATAATATTTGAAAAATGTAATGTAGTTAAGATTCGCGCTGTTTCTAGATTTGATACAAATTTTGAGGGCTTAATTTGATTGATTGATTGAATAATAATATGATATCAATTCCTGTCGAATGTTGAACTTATTGCATGAGCAAGAATCTCAAGTCGAATACATGGAAATATTGATTTGTCCTCCATTACTTATCGTTTGGAAGCTATAGTCAATGCCACTAGCTAGGAGACAACTTAACTAAAAACATGAGTAACATCTTATCTAAGGTAAGGGGAAAAAAATCTCGATCAATATCTAAGGGCCTGTTTTACTTAAACTGAACAAAACTGAACTGAACTGAACTGAACTGGAACTGAACTGAACTGAATTTTTTAAAACTGAACTGAACCTGAACTGAACTGAACTGAATGTGACTGAACTGAACTGAACTGAACTGAACTGAACTGAACTAAACTAACTGAATAATAGGAAGATTAAGTGTTGGAGTAAATTCCAAAACTGAACTGAACGAACTGAACTGAACTTGAACTAAACTGAACTGAACTGAACTGAACTGAACTGAACTGAATTTTTTGAAACTAACTGAACTGAACTGAACTGAACTGAACAAAATGAAATAAGTTTAAGTAAACAGCCCTAAATCGATCTAAATATATAAAGCAAAACACGATTGTGTCATCAATGTTTAACGTGACGGTCTTTATTAAAAAAAATTCCGCCAAAAGCATTAATACAATATAAATAAAAAGTCAATTATTACGTGTCAGATCAACTCCTCTATTTTAAAGTAATATAGAAAATCAACAACTATATACTCTGTAAATAAAATATAAAAACAACTATATCTATATTCATTTTTAAAACGACATATCTCATCTCACTTTATTTAAATTAAATCTAGATAAAGACAACTATTAAAAAAAAAACAACATATATCCCATCTAAAAATCAACAACTATATTTTCATCAACTTTATTTTAAATTAAATCTAGATAACAAAAAAAAACAATTATCTAATCTCAATTATTTCAATTTAAAAACGATATTATTATATCATCTCATCACTGGTCATTTTCAATTAAATTAAATTAAATTTGTATAAATTAATTAAATAGCAACTATATCCTATCTTTCTATATACGAAGTATATCTTATCGGTAAAACGAATCTAAATCTACTACTAATAAAGCARAAACGATTGATGTCATTAATGTTTAACTGGCGGCCTCTCATTAAAAAAATTATATAATATATGGAGTAACAATGATATCATATCTTACAAGTAATATTGATTAAATATTATTAAATAAAAAATATTTGATAACGAAACAATTATATCYTAAAAATTATATAGGTACAAAATTATTTTTAAGAAAACAATAATAAGATTGCATCTATAAAAAAAATTGATGTAGTCGTGCATTGCACGGAGAATTAATATAGTGATATGCACGGAGAATTAACATTATATATATATATATATAGTAAACTAATTAACATTAGTTGGTAAGGGATACGCACCACGATAATTGTAAACCTATTACCTAAGTTCTTGTTTGCCTTGGATGCACAATAATTATATAATGTGCATCAAACATCTTTTAGTTTATATATTAATYCATTATTATTCAATTTACATCAATATAGTGATAAATAATAAGGTCGTCACTATATTGGTCAAAAGGGTTATTATATTGACTAAAAAGATTGCTCTAATCGAAACACAATAAATTTAATAAACATCCGATACATCTAAGACTTTGCCAACCTCTAATAGGTGGGTAGCTAATACATAAACATCGAATCCATAATTAGTAAGCTTAGGTGAATCGGGTGGGCAAACTAAAAAAATCTCGAAGTAAGATCTTATTATGTATTTATGTGATCCCTAATTCCCTACATCCACTTGTGAAAACTCATATGTAGGAACTAGCAAGTATAATTAGCACCATAGGGAGTAATCTTCTGCTTTATTTTATTTCGATCTTTTTCAGTTTTCACATGTACCCAATCCTTCTCATATTCCATTTTCTCCATATTTCAAAAAATAAAAAATTATAACAATTTTTAACGGGATAGTTCAGGTGGTTAAAGATTCTTTGTCAGTGTCAAGAGATTTTGAGATAGATTCTGTTGTGGCTCTCTTAACACAAAAAAAGAAATGGTAAATAATAAATAGGTCAATCTTGACAATTTTTAAATAAAATATTATACTCTTATGAATTGAATTACTCCGTATATTAATGTCTTCTTCCCGGGCCAAATGAATTTGTGTTGAGCTGAATTATATATTATTTTTACTAAATTTAAGAAGAATTAAACTTATTTTTAGAACTTGATTTATTTTTACTGAAACTTATTAAATAAGTTGACAGAACATGACTTAATCTGTTGATGAGTTTATTTAATATACATGAATTTGAAAATTCAACTGTACAATAATTCAAATTGTAATTTTTTTAATGGGTGTTTGATGTATGTCAAATTAATTAATGGTGATAGATCAATCTGATGATTTTTTAAAATTTTAATATATATTCATATTAGTTCTACGTACTCCATGTAACTTGTTGATATTTATATTATAGCATGAATGGAACCCTCAAAATAAAAAATGCATGAATTTGAAATTCAACTAGCAATAATTGAAATTGTAATTTTGTAATGGGTGCTTAATTGATGTATGCACATTTGTACAAATGGTATGAATTGTAATCTTGAGATGATTTTTTTTCTCAATTTTTTTCATAAAATATTAATGATACTAATCACTCTCCGCATATTAACTTGTTGACAAGTGATAAAGTATATATATAATATTTCTGTACTTCAACTATCAATTTAAGTTTTATTGAGATGGTTTAGTAATACGATATCACGAGTCTAGTTTTCACCTCTTGACCTAATCTCTTCGAATATATATACAGCATATGTATATACTCTATCATAAGTTATTAATTCGCGTGGCTCGAAGAATACTCAATGTATACATAATAATTACGGCAGTAAATTGTAATCAAATCACTCTCATGTCATGCCATGGCTGGCTTATTCATTCTTGACGTGGTTCAGCCAAGGGCAAATTAGTGGCTATGTGCTATAGGGTAGGGAAGTGAAATGTCAATTGTTGAACAAAGGGTAGGTCAACATTTTAATTAGCAATAATTATCATTATGGTAATTGCACAATTATTGCCCCTCCAAAGAGATCAATTTGGTTTCTTCCATAAAAAAAAAAAAAAAAAGAAAAAGATCAATTTGGTTCAACATGAAGTGATTGGATGATCCAAGAGGTTGTCAACCATCTTATTATTTATTTTTGTTGGACAATATAATTGTATATTTCAATTTTAATTTGATGAATTTTAATTTATTCATTCAAAGACTAAACATATTAGATGATGGTGAGAAATTCGATCAAATAGAGGGTGAATTGAATGAGATGACACTGTGAGTTGAGCTAAGTGAAAGTAAGAACTTAAAAGTTGAAATCATGAAATTTGAAAGAAAGAGTGACAAGTGTGATATGGTTGTTGTATCGTATGTTTTATGGGTACATTTTGTTTTCATCTTTCGCTTTAGTTTCAGCGGATATAAGAGTAAGTCTAGGTTTCAAATGTGATTGGGTTCGTATATATGTAATAAAATCTCAAAAGCTTTTAGAATCATGCATGCCTTACTCTCAAACTCATTCATAGTCCGATCATATATTTCTAGATGTATATGTTATATTAGAGCAACATTCGTAAAGATATGAATAAGCATTGAACTCTTCTCTTCTTATGCCCTATTCTCCTAAATTTATTTTTGTTGACGAGAATAAAGCCTTAATACAAGTCAACATTTTTATCTTCAATCATCTACTACTCCGTATTATATTGGGGGAAAAATTATTGAGCCCTTAGAAATGATGCATTTCTTTTGCTTTGTCAAATAATAAATATAGGCCTATTTTAAATCCCACAAATTTGATCAACATTATATATTTGCTGATATTTTCCTTCATTCCTCACTAATAGAGACACATTCAGTTAATTAGGTTATGTAAGCTACATTTTTTTAAAAAAAAATGATTCTGAAAATCACTTGACTTTTAGCAATAGGTTAGTTGACTCCTTAACAATACATTATCTAATTTACTAAAATTTTATTTAATCTTGATTGACAATTAAACATATTTTGTTTTTATTTATTTATACATAAGATACACTTGCAAATAAAATACATATTCTATATTTTTTAAAAAGGTCAATTTCTTGTTTTAAGTGTCACTCGGCCTGTAATGCGTTTTTGAGTACTTGCACTCCACTCTTCAATTTTCAAAGATGAATAATTTAACTTCAAGTATCATAGTGTACTTCTAAGAATGGTTGACTTTGCAAACTTTCAACAATTCTACTCAATGAACCTAGTTCGTATGTTTTTTTAATTAGGGATTGTTATCACGGTCCAAACGACTTAAAAAAAGTCTGCATTTCACTGGTTAATACCCTAATGCTTCCAGGAATTAGCATTTTGTTTTTTTTTCAGCTGGGGCGTCTCAAATTGGGCCTAAATCAATATTTGGCGCCTGAATCGGTGTCCGTCCACAGTATGGTTGAGAGCACCAATTTTAGGTTCCCTACAATGGTATGAGCGCCAATTTCAAAGCTCACCTATTTTTTTTTTTTTAAAAAAAGAGTGTAAGAATCATTTCGATGGATTTCAATTAGGATATATTTGACATTTCACGTGAAATGTGGATTTCATTTTAGACTTTGTTTAACATTTCACATTTATATTATTTTTTAAAAAAATTAATAATGTTGGATATATACTTGCAAAATGAGCTCCATCTCTTTGTGACCAGGTAATGTCTTGTTATTGTTTAATGCATGTGTATTTTAAATTACAAAATCGCGATAATTAAAGTATTTGCGCGTCAATGCAGAAAAATATAGTATATGAGCACTCAACTAAAACTCTAGTAATATTTGTTTGAAATTGCAATCAGGTTTGTGGTTGCCATTACATTGCTCATTGACAATTTGACATTGACATCAAATTTCTTGAATATTTTATTATGTGTTTACATGTTGCTCACCAATATACTGTATAATAGAGTCATATATTGATTATAAAAAGCGAAATTCAAAAGAATCAAATCAGGTTCTACTTCAAAACTATTGCAGATCGTTAGAACCCATTGTGAAAAGCTGTATGAAGAAACAACAATATGAAAGATAAGCGACTGTACCGGCAGATATTTCTTATAGCAATCTAGTTTTTGTCAAAGTTGAATTTAATTCGATCTTTTTTGACATGTATTTGGTTGTCACCGATTTCTATTATAGATGCCGCAGAAGAAACAACGATGTGAAAGAGAAACGACTATACCAGCAAATATTTCTTAGAGCAGTGTAGGTTTTGTCAAAGTTGAATTTAATTCGATCTTTTTTTACATGTATTTGGTTGTTACTGATTTCTATTATAGATGCCGCATGACTTTCATTTAATGAAATAGTCTTCCCTTTGTTTAAAAAAAATTAAAATAAAATAAAAGGCGAAAATTCAGTTAAAAATCAATTATGCCTTTTAGTTTTATATGTTTATTATTATAATCTGGTGTAAGATTCAGTTAAGCCATTTCATAGTTAAGTGATTAAGTCTCTAAGTATGTGTATCTTTGCTGTTGACTTTCTTCTGATAACAATCACTCACATTCACTAGGGTATTGCCATATTGACTGACAATTTCTATACACCTGAAGAATCCGGCAAAATAAGAAATTAATATTGTTAAAAAAAAAATATACCAAGTACATTATTGGAGAGAATCAAAAGCCTGCGAAGAGGATAATAAGAAGTCACCCTTTTATTTAAGTGCATAGCCACGAACGCGAGAAATGATTTATGCAGTCGAGTGTTGCATTCAAGTCAGAAGCAACAAGGGTAAAATGTTAGTGTGATAAATTAATTAAGGATGTGATAAATCACACAAAAATTGCTAAAAATGAACCAAAGATATGATAAAATGAATCAAAATATGATAAAATCATATTATGATTAATAAAAAAACAATAATGTGGGCCCAATTTTTTTCTTCACGTGACATGTGGCCCAATCTAAAGGCAATAATGTCCCTTGCTGCATTAATACATGCAGACTAGGCTGTTTACCTGCTTGTATCGCCACTTCCACGACGCAATGTACGAATAAGATTTGATATATCGTATTGATACGATGTTTAACCAACAAATTAGTTGACATTCAATAAGGGCGACTTACGATATTTTTTTCCTTCTTTTTTTATACATCGCTTATGGTTTCTTTTATTTGTAAAGATTTCATTCTTTATTGTATCAAAAGAATACGGATAGTTTACTACGTGTCTATGTCAAGTTATTATTACTTTTGAAATTCGACAACTGATAAATATATAGTGTAGGATAACTTCATTGGTTCTTCTACTTGTTATAATTTTCATTGGATGCCACTTTGTAAGAGAAAAAGTTTGTGAATATAGCACAATAGCACTTACATGCTAGGGGTTGTACTTTAACTACACACGACCATAAACTTTAAATCTTAGAGATTTAGTACGTGTAAGGGTTAATACTTAATAATATTAGTATTTACTCCTCACATTAGTTTATCTGTAATAATAAATATTTAAATTACTTCTCACATATATGTTTAATTGTTGCAGATAAACTGATACGAAAGAAGTACATTTTACCTCCAACGAAGCCAAATATTAAATTAAACCTATTTTATTTAATTTGTTTTAAACTTTAAACTAACAACACTTTCATTCGTTTTTTTTTTTTTTTTTTTTTTTTTTTTGCGGAAAGGTACATGAGTTAACTTATACTTGATTCTATTTAATTTAAGGATACAAGTAAGGAGAAGGAGAGTAGAAATAACACAGAAAAGCATTGAATCCGGTACAAAGCCATGGGAATCGATGCTTGCCAAGTCTCCAAACTGAGCTAAAAGTTTAGCTGGATGACATAATCAAGTTGAGTCTTAAGATTTCCCCATTTTCCTCTAAAAATCTCAACCATGTCTCGAATTAATTTTGTTATTATATTTAAATATAAAAAGATGAAATAAACAAAATATGTCATATATTTAAGTCTTAGGGCTAAAATGATAAATTGATTAAATTTTACCGAGTCTTAAAAAGAAGAATTTGATTACATCATTTTCGATGAAAACCATGAAAAATGATGTCACTCCCAAATCTTATTACTCGGAGCTAAACTTGCTTTGTGCACGACACTATTCATTCGCGATTCTCTCGCTTTAGTGTGTCTCGGCACAGGAGAGCCATGAAGAACAATACTGTTTTGAAACAAGTAAGAAGCCCAATTAAACAACCCAGACATTTGTAGCACCAGCCCAATAATATCGAGTTACTTAAATTGATTTTCAATCAAGCCAATTAATCTCAACTTGTGAATAGTATTGAAGGTCAAATTGTTGCATTTATTATGTCACGATCAAAGTACATCGAACATCATGTAACAGAGTACAGACAATGAAATCAAGAAGTTAGCAATTCTCTATTTCCTTTTTTGTCCTTCTGGGTCCGGAGAATTTTCATACAAAGCCAGACTAATAAAATTGTAGGATGTCAAGTCTATACTAATTTTTAAAAATAAATCCCTAAAATAGATTGATGTGTGTCATATTAGTTGATTTGGAATGACTTTCATTTACCACGTGTCGTTCTTCTTCATGTGTCATATAAGTTGATTTGTCATATGTCATCATTCACTACATGTCGTTCTCATTTATATTATATTTTTAAAATTTAATCAATGATTGTCACGTGTCGTAAATATAAAAACAAAATAATTTGTTATTATCTAAGCGCAATAGTTTTCCTTTATAAATTGACTATTCAAATACTACACAACTTCTGTCAAGAAAAAATTACCATGTAAACTTTCTTATCCTTTACGTTACCTTTTTTACTTTTATTTTAACCATTCTCCTCTTATAATTAAATCAATTTGAGTTCTCAGTTATATGTATTCTCCCTTTTTGACATGTGTATATACATATACGTATATTAAAAGGGTAGAAAATATAAACATAAATGATATATATATATATACACATAACATATTTATAATTTTATTCACATTATAATTTATAAAATTTTAAAATAAATTAGATGAGTATTGTTTCTCATTTCAGTATTCTAAATATAAAAAGTGAATCATACTATATAGTAAACAATCCATATGAATAAAGCATGCATTATGCACGAGCCATTATTAACACCCACTGGAGATAACAAGACCTATAAGCCCGTAGGATTTGCTTGTGTGAGCTCGTCTCACCTAAAAGAGCTCTACTAGATAGGTTGAGGTATCAATCTCCACTATATAGGAGATTTCGTTCTCTTCAATTTCTGATAGTAGGTGAATTCTAGTCCTTTGTCACGCCCTTTGAATTGAGGAGAACGAAGTCTCTTATATAGAGGAGATTAATACCTCAACTACCTAGTAGAGACCTTTTGGGTGGAACGAGCTCACAACAAAGCAAATCCTTGAGGACTAGAGCTTGGAGAAAATAATATCCAGTAGTGGGCTTCTGTTATCCCAAGTGGGGTGTTACAAATGGTATCAGAGCCTGGGGCATTCCGGTGTCTTGGCGTGCCTACGAGGACGCAAACTCCCTTTCAAAGGTACTAGGGTTTCATCCTACATCGGGAGTTGAGGAGAACAGAGTCTCATATATGGAGGAGATTGATACTTCAACCTAATAAAGTCCTTTTTTAGTGGAATAAACCCACGTCAAAGCAAATCTTTGAGGATTAGTGCCTAGAGAGCACAATATCTACTAATTGACTCTTGTTATCTCAAATAGGATGTTACATAAACACAACTACACAAGGTATGATTTGTAGAAGCCTAATAGAGGAGTTGGATTTATGTATGTATGATTTCAACTTTCCAAATATCAAATAATATCCAAAAACAAGATTTAAAAAAATTAACGTGCCAAGAAATAGTAATACTAGTTTGATTTTGCTTTCTTCGCGTCTCCGACTCACTACACTCTCTACAGTTCAATCGGAATTTTTTTTGTTAATTCATTGGATAAAATATCCATTTTTAATTGTGAGGGTAAAATATTGTAATAGTGAAATCACCACTTAACCTTAATAATAATATTTTAATAATTCTATTAGTAATGGGTGGATTATTCAATGGGTAGATGTAGCCAAGCTCTTTTCAACTTATCTTTTTTCGGCTTTTCCCCCCTGCATACACGAATTGCCTTTCTTTTCTTCTTCGTTTTCCTCTCATTTTACTCTTTTATTTTCTCCCCCAAAAATAAATTAGAAGGACGCAAAATAAAAAGTGTAGTGAGTACATAAATAAAAGGACAATGTTATATGTAGCCCTTGGGGCTATGTATAAGACATAAATATATTTCCTAAAATGATAAAAAGTTGTGAATTTATGACAAAAATCACACTCAAATAAATGTAATTAAAGTTAGATTTTATCAAACATCACTATTTTTAGCATTTTATTTATAGCCCTTAGGGCTATGTTTAACATTTTCCTAAATAAAAACGGAASAAGTAATTCACATTTCGAACCCAATCCCCCTAAACCAAATGCCCTAATCCCCAATGCATAATCTATAAGTCCAAATTAGTAAGGCCCATCTTGACCATCATTMTAAGCCCAACTCCCCTGAACAAAATGCCCCAATCTCACACAAAATTCTTAGGTGATCCTCGTAAATTATTATATACACCCCTTCCCCCTTACTATCACTTAAATATTTTTTTTTTTAAAAATTATTTCTTTTTTAATTCAAATTAAATAAATAAAAAACCTAACTAAAACATTAAAACCCCTAATTATCTCAACTTCCCTTCACTTACAGAATCTCTCATGAATTAATAACACGTGAAGGGTGCATATTACAAGGTAAGGTGGGGTATATAATATATCAATTGGGTGATTCTGGGACCATATTTTTCATTACGGTCTCGGACAATTATTCATGTCCAAAAATACAAATATTCATCTTTAAATGTAACTGTCAATGTCCATATTAGAATGATCATGGGTCGGGCCGGGCTAGCCCTAAAATATAGGTCCTTTAATCAGGCTCGGGCCTAGGTTCGAGCCTAAAATTTGTGTCCAAAGTTCGAAAAATAAGTAAGGGCCTAACAGGCTTTTCGGGTCGGCCCAAATTTTTAAACAAAATGTCTAAAATTTGACAAAGCCTATATTATACAAACCTCCTTTACATTGCAAGATACAACCCCTCCATTGCTTTTATTAGTTGTCAAATATTTATATCTATCTAATTTTATTTAATTAATGATTTTTTATTTTTAAAAAAATCATGCGTGAGAGATAATAGGGGGAGGGGAATAAATCATGTGCCACATAAAATAGGGGGAGGGGGGTTGTATTTTGCTAGGTAGGGGGGATTGTACCTAATAATTTGCGAAAATCTGATCGCCAAAGTCCGGACAAAAATGAAAAATTTCGGGCCGAAAAAGTTGTGATCAAAGCCCGCAAAATTTAGGCCGTCCGGGCTCTTGTGATCACCTCGTCCAAATGTTCATTTCTGAATGTAAATATCCATCTCCAAATGTAATGTTCATCTTCAAATACAAATGTAATGTCGGAAAATGAACATTTGTATTTTAGGACCTGAACACTCTGAGGATCATAGTAACCTATTAAGTATGTTTTTAAAGACCAAACTAGTGAGCCCAATCCGTTTACTATCTTCTTATATCAAGAACTAAGCTACAGTACATACCACAGAATTATACCAACCCCGCTAACACAACATATTTATACGAATAGCAGACTGCTAAAAATCCACACTTGTCGCAACAAATTCAATCTTTCTCTCTCTATTTCACTCGCTTCTCTCTCTCTCTCCCTTTTCCCGTTCAATCACAGCATCACCAATTCATCATTTTCATGATCGAAAGTCTCCGTCATCTAACAGCAATTCTGCCATGGCTACTGTTCGCTTCAAATTCCGAAGCTCTGCTACTTTCGATTCTGTTGACATCGGCGAACAATCGTCAATCTCAATTCGTGATCTCAAATCCAAAATCGTTTGAAGAAGCATCTCAATCTTTTCACGATTTCGACCCCGTTTTCTCTGATTCTGACACTGGACTAGGTTTTTTTTAGCTTGATTTTGTTTAATTCGACCTGTTCAATCTTCGAATTTGATTCTGAATTTGCTTATTTTTGAATTTGCTTGTTGATGTTAGTGTTGTTATGTGTTGATCGCAGAGTATACGGATGAAAACACTAGGATTTCTAGCGGTCGAGTGTGATCATCAAACGATGCCGGCGAAGTCGCCTCCGTCACTCAGGTAGCTAATTTATCGTTAAATGTTTCAGCATTTTGTACTTTATATTTCTTAAATTTTGCCTTGATTTTTCTTCAATCAACAAACTGCTAATTAGCTGCTGTTTTATTAACTGTATATTTTGATAGCAGATAGATTAATGTAAATACAGAAATCGAATTCATAGTTTTCCTGCATATTTTATTTTTCGTTGTAAATCATCATTTAGTTGATTATCATAGAAATGATGCTGAACATACACTAGGTTTAGTTAGCATCTATAAAATGATGAAGGCTGGAACAGTAAACGTGCATGGATCAGATATGGAGAATTTCAATGGCAAAATTATGGCGAATTGTGAATTAGGTCATATTTAAACGTTGTCGGAGTTTTGGAGACATGTGAAATCATCACTTTATGGTAAATGAAGCTGAACTTAATGCTCTAGGTTAGCTAGCTGAGAAGTTCCACGGTATGACGTAAGCAATGAAAATCAGCATGCTAGGAGTCTTCCTGAACACTGTTAGTTTTGGAAGCAATTTCAATGCTAAAGTGTATTAGATACCTAGTTTAGGTCTGTAGCAAAACTTTCATGGATATCTTACAATAAATTTAGTGCTTCATGGAGTAAGAGTGGTATTATGTAGACGTGTTACACGTGGAAGTGTGATATTTGACAAGCCTCTGCGTATCACTAACTTTGGAGGCTTGTTATTAATTCCACGAGTCGTATATAAATTCTGCATTAAATAGCTTAAGTTGAATTTGAAATTCCTTATTTGAGTTGAAAACGGGTGACTTGCTTTATATGGGTTGATTGTTTGATGTTTTTTTGTTAAGGTCATATTCATTTACCTTTAGTCCTATAATCTAACTTGATTTTCTGCCTTTATTCTTTTGGGAAATTCTATATGCTAGCTTCGAGGTTCCATTTTTTACACATGTGACAACTTATTTTTTCGTATTCTATACAGGACACATTGGCCGTGCCCATCGTGGCTCGAGCCTTTTATTTTCCATTTGGTGACAAAGCCTAACTTCGCTTCCTAACCCACTTCACCACACCACCTTTCCTCTTCTACCTCACCTCTCACCAACACACTTTTTCCTCCTCACCATCGAACCCAATCACTTCCAATCAAACCACTGCTACTGCTGAAACGCGTAGTCCTAGTCTCCCCCCTGAAACGCCCACCACAAGCCGCAAAACGCCCCCAATTTAGCCTCCCCAATTTCATTTCGTAAGTTAGGGTTTTCGAATTATTTGATTCCTCCCATTTTACCCAATTTGATTTCTACAATTAGGGTTTTTCGAATTCCTATTTCTCAATTCAATTATTTCCACAATTTTCCTTATTCGAATTTCCCAAATTTCCCCCAATTTGATTTCGGGTAAGATAAGGCTGGGGAATTGGGCTTGTGTGTTGTTGCGATGGGGCTGCGGCCGGGGGGGGGGGGTGTGTGTGTGTGGCGGGGTGCGGCGAGGGTGGAGGCCGCGTGTGGGGGATGTCATGCTGTTGAGAGGTGAGTAGAAGATAGAAAGGTGGTGGTGCCGTGGTGGTGTGGTTAGGTAGAGTGGGTTAGGAGTTAAAGTTAGGCTTTGTCACCATATGGATAATTAAGTTGCCACCGTGTGTGAAAAGTGAAACCTCGATGCTACCATATAGAATTTCTCTATTCTTTTTATTTGCCCAATTCCGTGAGGCATTTGGGCTGTTCTTTGAAATAAATATGTATCTATTTGATAAGGATATTTTACTAAACTAGAATGGCTTGTATCAGATGCTCCCAAGATCCATTAGTAAGATGCCAAAAGCTCGAGGCAAATCCCCCTTAGAATCATCTCCAAGAGGTAAAAATAGTTTCTTATATTCTATTCTACTCTAGAAGATGTTAATCATGTTTACTTAGAGCCTTTTCATCATACCAGATTCCAGTGCAAACGAGGAAGTACACTTGTAATGCCTAAACCCAATTTGAGAACAGACAAAGCCCGAGAGGTAACTCTTGTATAAAGATATTATTGTACATAAATGTTGTCAATTTTCAAAGCGATAATGTGATTATTTATGTCTATTCTGATATATTATTAACTTAATATGTGAAGATCATCTCCTGCAAAACAATTAGCCATGGAGACCATGGAGAACAGTGACATTCCATCAGAGCTGAAATGTTCACTCTGCCGAACCTATTTTAAAGAGGCTGTCATGATACCGTGTTGTCAACACAGCTTTTGTGGAAATTGTAAGTTTTGCTATTGTAGTTTTATGGATTTAAGGAGATTTTTGGGATGGTGTGATTGTAACATTYGCAAATTGCATGATATAACACCCTCCTCCCCCACCCACACACATAAATGACATTCAATGTAATCTATCTAATGCATTGATTAAATTTTTACTGAACTTTGAAATGATGTTTAGGTCAAACCAAAAACATTTTAAATTGCCTAGTGCAACATGAACATCCGAATCCGATTAGATACTTAATTCGAGTATGAGTAACATACCTTGTTTTGCTTCTTTAAGATGAAAATATCATTGCACTTGCCACTTTACCWATAATGGAATGACAACATTTCCCTCACTTTATTGCTCTATTAAATGCAAAGGCTAAGGAACTCCCAAGAGCTTTATGGCCCTTACCAAAAATAAAAAAGGAACTCTCGAGGGCTTTAGATAAGGCAACTAGATAAAAAAAAAAAGAATGAAATTAACATAAACATTAAATACACCAATCAATGCGTGATTTTTGTATGCATTTCAAAAATCCATAGTCTATACCATTTTAGAAAATATATTGAATGCTAATCTAACACTTTTAGACATTTGTTAGCAAGATCCTTTGGAAGATTATCTTAAAGTTTTCCACATTACCTTTCTAATAAGTGTTCTCTTTTCTTTCTCTCCCTCTCCCTCTCCCTCTACCGTTTCTTGAATTCCACATACATTCTTTATGTTCCAAGTGAAAAAAAGGGACGAACTATAAAATATAGATCACATTTGTACATGGACTTGTGTGTATATATGTTCRCTGGTGGTGATTGATGAGGGGATGGAGTGAGGCTAATAAATGTATTCTTGTTTCTAAAATAAAGATTCAGTAGCGCAAAAATTGGATTTTTGCCAGTGGAGGTTTTGTTTACATTTTTGGTTGATTTTGTTACTAATTTGCTTTCACATCTTATTACCAGGCATTTGTGTTGCATTGTCTGAGAACGCAAAGTGTCCCAAGTGTTCATCTACAAAATGTAAACCAAAGGATTTGCTTCCAAATGTTTCGCTCAGGAAGCAATTGAGCGTTTTCTAAAAACCCAATTGGTACCGAATGTCTCCGAAAATGTCCTTCATAGAGATGCACCAGGTATTCTATATCTCGTACTTCATTTAATAAGCAACTAAAATAAAGGGAGGCTTGTTTGCAAATCATCCCAATATCATTTAAATCATTCGCAATGGTGAATCTGTATTCAAGTAATAGACTTTTCTTCTGCTACAATTGTTCCACCAAGGAATTTCCAATTAAGCCGATGTGGGACTTCGAACAAACCACCCCAAATAATGCAAAGCAGGTTACATGAACATGCTCATCTTGCTGATAAAGTACTCCAGACACATTAGATGAATTCCACTGAATTCCAAGGGGAAAATGACTCTCTAATTAATGCTGGAAATAATGAAGAAGGTGAGGACATTATCTCTTTTTTTTTTTTTATCCCTTTCATGATGCTTAATTTTTCTACTCGTATAATATTGAGTGTAAATTCAGCTTACTCGGTAAAAAATTTGCTTGTTTAGTTTGCAAAGTGTTTAACATTAATTTTTCAATATTGCCATTTCCAATCCTCTTTCAATCTTGCCTTTTCTGATATAACTTGTTGATAGCAGTTTCTTGCTCCAAGAAAGGGAAGAAATCTCATGTTCTTACTGGAGGTTTGTTATGTGTCTTGTCTTCAATAGAGATTTTTTCATTTATAACTTATATTTTATTCAAGGTTCCATTTTAATAATGTAGCGACACTGTCAGGCGGGGAAGGAATTTCACAGCTCCTGGACGACCAAACAAGGCAAGTTCTGGTTTCACTGTCTTTCTTTCATCACAGATTTAGCGTAATAGAGTGTCTATCATGAAAGCTTACAAATCAGATTGCTGAGGAATGCTGACCTCCAAATTAGATTCTAAATCAAGTGCAATACTGTGACATCCATTTTTTAGGTGCTTCGCACACATTGATTTTTAATACACTTTTCATATGCCCCCTCAAAATACTTTCTTACAGATAGTGTGGTAGGCTGGTAACTTTTTAGTTGTTTTCATGTTATATTTTCATTCTAGTAAATTCCCTTCCATGTTTTTTGATGTACATACCAAATGGTATGGATAATATCATAATACTGAAGAGCTAAATTAATAAAGGTTAAAATGACAAAGAGGCCCATATGATTATGCTTAGTTATCTTTAAATACTTATAAATGATTGAGGTCCATGTGAATATGTGATTATGCTTAGAAATCTTTAATATAAATGATTGATGTCCATGTGCCGCTTTTGCATAAGGAGTGAAGTAATTCCAACAGTAATGTTTCTAAAATAATAATAAATATTTCATACAATTTTGAAGCAAGCCAAAGTTTTTTTAAAAAATAAATATAAATACATAATCTCAATTCGAACCTGACCCATTTAAGCAGTATGTCATTAAGTTAATGGGTCGGAAAGCTTGACCCAAAACGCTAATACAGGTCAGTTTGTGTCGTGTTTAGCAGGTTGTGTCGCACTTTACACACCTCCAATAATAGCTAACCTTGTTTCGAAATTTGTGAGAAATTAGTTGAATATGTATGATTGACAGTCTGCTGTATTTCAGGTCTTCGTACATGTTACATGTGTGGTTCTCTGATCATTTGATTAGAGATTGCCCAGGTGGCTGCGCAATGTAGCACAAGTCACTGGAATGGTAAGTGGTTTTGTTTAATTGTAATGATCATTTGGGAGCTGATTATATCAACCCGAGACTGCTTATGGTGGCTTCTCTTACACTGCTAACTCATTGGGGTTCATTCAGGTGTTGCTTCACTTCATGGGGTCGTTCAAGTTATCCCAACCTCATTGGCTTGGTAGTGCGCCTCCTTCCAGGCCCTTTAATAAATACATATGCAGGCCCTGGGATGATGTTCTATAATACCAACGCAACCCCTATTTCACACCATTTGCATTTCCTTCTATGCCTCATCAATGTAATGGTGGCTATCTGTTGTTTAGGTAATAGCCATAACTTTCTGCTTTACACTTAACAGTTTCTGTGTAGCAAATGATTTACTTGCTTTTAATGCAATTCGGGTATTATTGGCTCGGTTTCTTGATTCTGCTTTCTAGAAGCTAATTCCGTATTACTCTTTGGTTACTGAAGACAGCCATACGGGATCTTTGTGAATAATAAGTACTTGTAGTAGTGTAGGATAATTGCTAATTATAATGATGTATGTGAAGATAAGCTCTGAATATCTATTTTCCATTTATTATGATACCGCTCAAGCAGGTACGAGGAACATTTTTTCTTGAAATAAAATATAAGGGGAACTGATAGTGTCATGTTTGTGCATACAGTCTTCAGAATAATGGGGTCACAGTCCTTACAAACTGTTGGTTTCTGAAGCATTAAAATGAAGAATAATTACAACAATCGACTGTTCACAATAGACTTGATGCTGGCCTTTTGACGAGTAATGACCTTAGGTTCTAAGAAGCTTAGTGAAGCGCTAGCTTCTTGCCTCGAGAAACTTGTTTGGCTATTAATTTTGATTTAAAATGGATTCGAATAAGTGCTTACATTTTAGTTGTTATCTGTTGTTAATAGTCGTAAGTAACCCCCCCCCCCCCCCCCCCCCCAAAAAAAAAAAAAAACACAACACCACCCCAGGTTTTCTGTGTCCCTTCCCACTCACCCTGTAATATCATATGCTGGATGACTGATGTGTATATATGAATGGCATAGTGAGTATATGATATGGGTGGCGTGACAACACCAGCTGGAAATCTTGCGCAGCAATTGAAAAATGTAGCGCATCAGGATTGTGGATAATCAACAGAGAGATGATTAGCATCAGAAGGTGATTATATGGATGGTTGTCTGTATTCATATAATATGCATAGCTCTGTTTTTCCCTGGCATTTAAATTTGTGTTTGTTGAGGAGACAAATTATGTCGCTTAAGCCTGCATCATTTTTCAATAATGTTATCTATGGTTGTCTCATTGGGGGAGATCAAAACATTATAGAATGAACAGTTGGTTCTGTCATGTACTTCTTTCCAGTGCTATGAATCACAGAATGTTGCTTTCCATTTTGATGTTGACTGGTTGAATACCTTGTTTCTTTCAGTTTCGTTTGCTCTGCGCTATGATATATAGATAATGAGCTTTCACCTTCATTACTTTGAATTCCTGATATCCGTTAGTCTCCCTGCTATTTCCTGGTTTTGCTAAAGTGGTTACAGTCTCTTTGCTTCTTATGAATTTTCTTGTGTAATCTTATTTTGCTTGTCGCATCTAGCATTATCACTGATATTATTTTCTTCTCCTTTTTTTCCCTGTGGTAAATGCAGAGTACATGAATATTGAATAGAAACAAAGTGCCAATACCCACTATGATTCTACAGAAAGAGGTCCATATCACTCTGGTGACGGCTTTTCTAGGAGGTTGGTGGGAAACATAGAAGTACGACAATTCAGATGGTGAAAATTTGTACTTCATTGTAAGAAGGGGAAAAACTGCTCGTCATTGGGAGTGTGGAATAGATCATAGGATTGCTCAATCAGGTCGATCATCTTCAGACACAGATGTGCATGAATAGCAGGATTCGGCCTAAAGAACCCAGGCATGAAAAGCTTCATAGAAGCTTTAAGACAACATGATAGAAATTGCACTGCAGGGCCGTGATTCTATTCCCAGAATTATAACATGCCAAACAAGAAAGTGCTAGAAAGAAAAGAATGGAAACGGTGAGAGAAGTTTCGGTAGACATTCTTACAGCGGTCAGGTGTACGCTTGGAACCCCAGTTATTCTGGTGGTGATGTAAGGCAAAGGAGGGAAGGCTCCAGTTCTAGGTCCCGACACTTTGAACCAAAGTGGAGATACAACGGTAAGGAATGCACCGTGACATGGATATACCAAAATATCCAGATGATTATGGTGAGGATTGTCACAGTCATAAACGAAAAAGATATCATAGTCTTGCAACAGCACATGTCTTTTAGGTAATAGTGTATATAAAAAGACATATTTCAACTTAACATCATTTAATTAGGTATTGTATCAACATGGCTTATACTTTTGGCTATTTTTCATGTTTTGCCTGAGAGTTTAACAGTGGACACACAGTTTTGGACATGATATCTTCTTGTTCAGTTCTAATTTTTGTTCTTTATTGGCTTGTTGACAGTTGACCAGCTAGTAGAGTGCTCGGCTTTGGACTACTCATCATGATTTTTATATTTTTCTTCTAACCTACTTCGTTCTTAGCAGCTTGAAGTTGGATGCTAGCAGATGAATTGTATCCGAGAAGCCCTGGTTGCACAGTTTATATTTGGATGACGTGTTCTCTTTTCAATATGATTCTCCAAGCTGGTCAAGGTATGCTTCTAAGTCGGTAATTTGAACCGGACGATAAACTTTCATTTCTTGAAGACACTCTTGTCCAGCTGAGTGGTCTCACATTCAGCCATTCAGGTATGTATTTGACATTTGGTTCAGTTCTGCTCGTATGTGGTCTACCCAGTTTGGAAGTGCTGAGGTTGGGGCCATGTGAGCATACTCATTTTGGAAGCAATGATGTTGTAGAATGAAGAATGTGTTTAAGTACTTCTCTTTTGGGGTTGGAGTGGGGAAGAAGAGCTGCAGTTAGGGGGTGAGATGTTTATATATGTTGTTGCTCAAACTATAAGTAGACTGGTCTAAATTTTACTCTTAAAGTTAGTAGAATTGTTCGTCAGGGGATTCAGGGAACTATAGTCTTGATGTCATTCTTCAGTGGTTGGGGGACTGTCGTAGTTTATGAACCTTTGAAATTTCTGAAAGAGAAGTCTTTGAATTTGAGTCTTGGGGTGTATGTTGAGTTTTTAAGTAAATAACTTTAAAAATGATACTGAGTGAAGTGTTTCATGACTTTGAGTCACTTTAAGAATGTGATCATTTCTCCCAAATAGCAGATAAATTGTCATGTATAGGAATCAGTAGAAATGAGGGAGTTGGATAAGAGGGGGTATAGTTACAAGTTCTGGGTCATATTTTTCTCTTTTCTGTGTCTTTTTTTTTTGGGTTGAAAGATGAGCATTCTGTTGCACACTATGTTTGCCAAAACTGGCTTTTCTTATCGGGTCCATTGAGAGATTGTCTTATCAATCCATTCATACAGCTTTATGGCCTTTGCCATTCATGGTATTTCTATCCTTTGTGATTTATGAGTTTATGTTGATTCTCTTCAAACAATTTATTCTTGCTAGATTCGATTGTTTCTAGTTTATCTGCTTCTAATCCAATCTGTAAGCTCCTTACGTAACAAGATGCCTCAAATTTGATTGTAAACAAGATCCCCTTGAAACTCAGCTGTGGCTGACTATATGCTCCATTTGATTTGTTCATTTCAGCCCTCCTGTTAGCTAATGCCAACAACATATTTAACATGCACTTTTTAAGAGAAATGAGTCTCTCTAACCTAACTGCGATAGAATGCAGGCCTGGTCAGCCTGGGCTGAATATCGGCAGAGCTTCCATAGCCAGGGTCGCGAACTTGTATTCCCCGGTCTGAAATGCAGGCCCAGTTTTTGAGCCAAAATAATCTTACATTATTAACTGCAAATGAAAAAGTGGTTCACCCAGCCTAGGTGAACACATGAAAGGGCCTAGTCTGRTTTCATTTTTTWWWAAAAAAWTWATTTTGCATTTTATATTAGTGGAATTTGACATTTACTATTGCTCCAAGATTTTCCTATTTTGTAAAACAAAAAGGTTTAAACTTTGTGCTTTTGAAAGGTCCGATTTTGTTCTCCCAGGCTAGCAGCAGATTAACYCCACTACCACCCCACCCACTTCTCAACCAACATGCCTCCACCGCAACACCTGATATTTTTGCCTCAAAATTGTGAGATAGAGTGCCAACTTTCTTTGGGAAGATAGGACCCTGAAGTAACAAGTGAGGAGTTGAGAGAAAGGCATAAAGTAAATATTTTGATGACTCCTGGCCAAGTGGCCATATGGGCTGCAGTGGTGGTTTTTAAGGTGGGGTTGCGGAATAAGGTTTGTGAAAGGGAAGTGGTTAAGAGGTGGTGGTTACTACTTGGGGATACATATGTTTTTTCGAAGTATTTCACCCGTTTCTTTTTTTATTTTTATTGCAAAAATTACCGAAAATGAAAATTTTAAATTAATTGCATCAAAGTTTTTTTTTTTATATTTTACAAGGCACTTGTTCGTATATCTCTTTTAATTATTATCCTTATTGTCTCGATTTTGCTCTTGCAATTAAATTTTGCCTATATGTTCACCCACAAATAGATGAAGTATGGCTGNTTTCGAAATATTTCACCCGTTTCTTTTTTTATTTTTATTGCAAAAATTACTGAAAATGAAAATTTTAAATTAATTGCAACAAAGTTTTTCTTTAATATTTTACAAGGCACTTGTTCGTATATCTCTTTTAATTATTATCCTTATTGTCTCGATTTTGCTCTTGCAATTAAATTTTGCCTATATGTTCACCCACAAATAGATGAAGTATGGCTGCCTGTATGGGCAAGTGGGCAACCTTTTGAAAAGTGTACAATGTCAAATTTGCTGGTTTTGTATTAAAACAGGCACGACTAATYYTTTCACTGTCTTAACTGGTCTTTTTGTTCGATAAGACAATACTAAACCCTCTAATGTGGTCTTGTAGTTGATCTTGCATTCATGCTCGTGTGGTTGCATAGGTCGGCTACTTTGCTTTATTGCTTGCCCGGTTTCTTGTGTGGTGTGGTAGACTTGTAGTAACGTATGATAATAGTCATGCTCTTGTTGACCAAACGAGTAATGTGAGCACGGTTCGGTTTACCGCAAAATACGGTATGGTCATTTCTTCAAAACAAACCAAAYCATACCGTATTAGCATTCAAATCGAATCAAACCAAATTGTAATAATACAGTTTGGCRCGGTTTRGTTTACGGTTTATAAMGAATAGATAATTTTTTCTTCCAAAAATTGTTAAATAATACATTATATATTCACCCTAAATCTAACATCTTAATCGTATAAAATTACATGATATTTTGATATTTGTTGTTTTTATTTTCTTCTCTTTAAATTTTTATATATGTAAAAATAATTTAATTTTATTTAAAAATTATATAAATATTAAATACGGTTTAGATTGGTTTACATTTTTTGTAAAACAAATCGTAAATCGTATTAACATAAAAAATCTTAAACCATACTGTATTTTTTTATAAATCGTAAATCAAACCAAACCGTTAAATAGAGTTTGATCCGGTTTGGTTACGATCCAAACCGATCTCTCTACAATCGTAGGTGTGGTACAAGAGAGCAAAATGTGTTTTTGATTATTTTATAGTTTAAAAAAGAGATGATCATGGTTTAGGCTGTGTTTAACATAAAAATCAATAGGTTTATTATGGTCTTGGGATCATGTTTCTCATCATGGTTCCGGGCAAATGTTTATTTCTGAAACTAAAAATGTTCATTTCAGAAAATAGAAATGTTCATTTTCGAAAATACAAGTGTTCATTTTCAAATATGAACATGTACATTTGAAAATGAACATTTTACATGTTGAGATGAACATTTCTAGTTCGAAAATGAACATTTGTTCGGGACCGTGATGAGCACCATGGTCCCGGGACCATAGTAGAATTTGCGCATAACAATAAGACCCTTGAATCGGGACGATTCGGGCCTAAAAAAATTGCCCAAAGCCCGCACAAAAACTTAAATAGATATTGAGTTCATGTAATTGTAGATGACCCCTGCGTACAGGAACCAGCCCAACTGGTTCCTCATACTAAGTCATACCAAGGAAAAAAAGGAGAAGAAAGATAAAATATCAGTGATAATGCTAGATGCGACAAGGCAAATAAGTTACAAGAAGATCTAAGAAGCAAAGAGACCTTACCACTTTAGCAAACCAGGAATAGCAGGGAGACTACGGATATCGAATTCAAAGTAATGAAGGTGAAAGCTCATTATTAATTATCATACGCAGAGCAACGAAACTGAAAGACAAGTAATTCAACCAGTCAACATCAAAATGAAGCAACATCTGTGAATTCATAGCACTGGAAAGAAGTACATGACAAACAACTGTTCATCTATAATGTTTTGATCCCTCCAATGAAGAAACATAGATCACATATAGAAAATAATGCAGGTTAAGGCGACATAATTTGTCTCTCAACAACACAAATTTAAATTGCCAGGGAAAAAACAGAGGCATGCATAATATATGAATACAGACACATCCAATATACACCTTTCTGATGCTACATCATCTCTTGTTGATTTCCACAATCCTGATGCGCTAATTTTCAATTGCGCGCAGATTTCAGCTGTTTGTCACCACCCATATTCATAGTACTCATCATGCCATTAAATATACACATCAGTCATCCAGCATATGATATACAGGTGAGTGGGGAAGGACAAGAAAAACATGGGTGGTGATGTGGTTTTTTTTTTTTTTTTTTTGGGGGGGGGGGGGGGGGGGGGGGGGTTACTTACGACTATTAACAACAGAAACAATGAAATGTAAGCACTATTCAATCATTTCTTAAATCAAAATTTATAGCCAAACAAGTTTCTCGAGCGCAAGAGCTAGCGTCACTAAGCTTCTTACAGGTCATTACTCGTCAAAGCCAGCATCAAGTCTATTGTGGACAGTCGATTGTGAATTATTCTTCATTTTAATGCTTTCAGAACCAAGCAGTTGTAAGGACTTGACCCATTATTCTGAGATGGTATTGCAACATGACACTATCAGCTTCCTTATAATTTATTCAGAAAATGTTCCTACCACTGCTTGAGCGAGTATCATATAATGAAAAAATAATATTCAGCAGGCTTATCTTTATACATCTTATATTACATTTATCCTACAACTACTAAGTACTTTATGCACAAAGAATCCAGTATGCTTGTCCTTCAGTAACCAAAAGAGTAATAGGAATTAGCTTCTAGAAAGCAGAATCAAGAACCGAGCATAATACCGAATTGCATATAAAAGCAAGTAAATCGTTTCTACACGAAGAACTTGTAATGTAAAGCAGAAGATATGGCATTACCTAACAACAGGATAGCCACCATACATTGATTGAGTAGGAAGGAAATGCAAATGGTGAAATAGGGGTTGCGTTGGATTTAAACATCATCCAGGGCTGCATATGTATAACGGGCTGGAAGGAGCGCACTACCAACCAATGAGTGGTGATAACTGAAACGACCCATAATAGTGAAGCAACACCTGATGACCCAATGATAGCATTGTAAGAAGCCAACAATAGCATGTCTCGTTGATATAATCAGCCCCAAATGATCATTACAATTAACAAACCACTCCTTCCAGTGACTTGTGCTACATTGGCACACCTGGCAATCTCTAATCAATGATCAGGAGAACCACAAGTAATGTACGAAGACCTGATACACAGATGTACAATCATACTATTCAACTAATTTTCAACATTTCGAAACAAGTTAGTATATTGGAGTAAAGTGGAACACCTGCTAAACGACACAACCTGACCTGTTTTAGCGTTTGGTCAAGCTTTCCGACCATTTAACTTAATGACATATGCTTAAGGGTCAGGTTGAATTGGATATGTATTCTATTTATTTTTTAAAAAACTTTGGCTTGCTTCAAAATTGATATAATTTAGATATATTATTTTTAGAACATTTACTTTGTGAAATTTACTTCTTTGCAAAGCGGCACATGGACATCAATCATTTATTAAGATTTAAGCATAATCACATATTCACATGGACACTCAATCATTTATAAGTTTTAAAGATAACTAACATTCATATGGGCTCTTTGTTCATTTTAACCTTTATTAATTTAGCTTCAGTATTATGATATATCCATACCAATTTTGGTATGTTACATCAAAAACATGGAAGGAATTTACTAGATGAAATGATAACATGAAAAGCAACTAAAAAGTTATCAACCTACACCACTATCTGTAGAAAAGTTATTTGAGGGGGCATATGAAGTGTATGTTACACAAATCAAATGTGTGGGCACCCCCTTAAAATTGGATGTCACAGTACTTGCCTGGATTAGAATCTATTTGACAGAAGTCGCCATTCGATCAGACTAATCGCTATTTGTGCAACTTTATGATTAAACACTACCTATACGAATACTAAAAATCGTAGATAGAACAAGAAGTAGAACAGACATTGCCTTGTATGGTCGATCCGGAGCTAGGAAAATATACACGTTTCCCCGCCTAGCCGAGGTTAGTACCGCTTACCCAATTATTAAAATGTGACCATTGAATAACGAATATAGACAAAGTTCAATATAACATAAAAAACCCTATTTGAGAACAAGACACATCATACATTAACAAACAATAGCTAACCTCGTCAGAAGAACATGAAGACATTCTTCCCTTTCCGTGGAGAAGAAAACTCTATCCAAACCTAGGCGATATATATTCCCTAAATAAAGACAGCTTTGCAAGCAGATATTAAATCAGGAATATGTTATTTGAAAGTCTTAGAAGTGTGTGAACCCACAGCCCTTTCCCAGCCTTAGAAGAACTCAAACAGCATCATCTTTTTACCGGTAAAAGCTGAATTTCACCTCCCCAAATATATATACCCGCGCCAGTAAAAAAATAGATCATAAAGGAATAAAAAAAAAAAAAAATATGGCCTACTTCTTATTTCA
>SNQN01003450.1:0-25060 GCA_008642245.1 Bassia scoparia | reverse complement strand
AGTCTAATAAATTCATGAATAACAACTTTGTATTTTGTACACATTTTACAGAGAAGATTWAATTTGTAAATAAACAAATTAGGTAAAATAATTTTTATACAAACAAAAATGAGATTTCAWATTACTAGTSTTAAAATTATTTTGACTAATTTATTTGTTTATACTCTTAAATATTTTCCTTAAAATGTGTGCAAAATCAAAAGTTTTAAAATGAAATGGATGAAGTATGTAAAATTAATTTTTCATCTATGCATCAGTTGTAACTACATTGAATATTGGAACGAGAAAGCATACGAAGATATTTCATTTTAAAATTTTTTCTCCTTGTATTCTATAAAACAACACAAAGAATAAACTAGAATGAGTTGAGTACTCTGTATCATGTAGGAGTGAAGCATCAATTAACAAGACTAACTTTCAATATTGATATGGAATTCAGTCATATTTACAAAATTATTATTACAATATTAAAAGTTGGAATAAGGGGATGTGTGCGACTGTTACACACTTACACAGCAATGGTATTTTATTTTGAGTTTTTTTTACAGGTTAAGTGCAATTGATAACGCGAAAGCTAACACCAACCAGCCTAATATGAAGTATCCCACAGCCACCGTAGGTCCTACGTTTTCAGGTTCCTGCAGCAAGTTCGACAAGAAGGTCACATGTTTAAATTTCATTTATTCGTACAATACAAATTCTACGATTGATCGTCAAGTTAGGGGAAGAGGTTTTCGTATAAAAGCTCGTTTTTAACATTTATAAAATTTAAATGAAGAGGAGGGGGGGAAAATGAGACGAAAATGTGTACCGGTGGTGGTGGAGTGCCTTTGGGGGCTTGTGTAATGTCAGCCTCGAAAGGCCACGTATACCTGTCCGGTGCCTCGGTCCTAGACAAACTCCAATCATATAATCTCCTCTCTTCTTCGGAAGACAGTATACTGTAGGATTCCTATAAATATAGTTTGATGTCATTAGTAAACATCTGTGAGATGAGATGGAAGAGTCTTGTAAATATAAGGTATTGTTACAATGTATAGAAATTAATAGTCTTCTTTGATTTTTGTGTCAATTGTTACAAAAATATATATAGTATAAAAGTCGCAACCAGGTGGTAAGTTTCCCACCTTCCCTGGGCATGTCCCGGGGTCAAACTTCACCCTTGACATTATGTCGGGGTATTATACTCCGCTCCCCACTGCACAATTCCTGAAATAGGATTTGTGTAGGGTTCCACTCGTGTACCTTATCATGTAATAATAATAATAGTAGTAATAATAAGTCGTAACCAAATGAAAAACTAACCAACAAATTGGACTATTGTTATTTTACTTTACATATCGCATTATCATGTCATGTCAAAGATTTTCAGCTCTACAAGTATGATTCAAAATGAAAAAGGGTAATAGCTTTTGGTTACCTTGAGAAGATCAATCTCTTTGCTGAATTCCTCCTCCTCCAACCCTTGGCTTGATAATTCCTTGACCTTGTTTTCATAAGCAGCTCCAACCTACTCAATACAGTACTCACTGCTCAGCATCTAACAACCTCGTAGACAAGAATATTATAAAATTACGAGAGTCGAGCGGGGAGGGGGATTTGTTGTTTTGAACTAGTGACGTATTGTACACAGACCTTTAATCTTACCGGCCCACCAGTAGCAATCGAAAAAAACAGAGAGATTAATTAACTTTGATGGTGTATGGTTAATCACGAAACTGGATTGATGTAATTACCTGATCGTAACTGCAACCTCTTCGAAGTCCCAGTCTTGCGTAATGGTCTACATCCGTAATTGCTGCTCCGCTTTAAAACAAGGTTTCATGAGCCATATTTCGTTCTCATCATCATTAACATCAATAATAAATTAATAATCTTTTCTATAAATTATGTCTTTAACATTTTTTTTGGCATTTGTTTAGACTTTTAGACTTTTATAGAGCCACGCACAAAGGCGTGTGTCATTAATAACCGAGAGAGAAGCTCTAATTGAGGGGAACTGATTTCCGCACTCCAATTTAGCTATCGATTTATCGGTCGTTAAATTTTTTACAACCGTCAAAACGATCGTTAAATTGGAGTACAAATTAGTGGCCCTAGACCCTAGTTGACTCTCAATTAAGTTTTTGAATATACCAATGCCTTTATTTTGATAAACAAAGAATGAAATAAAATTGAACATGTATCATCATATGCATTTAGTTAAACGATAAGGAATGATGTACGGATTACCAATGCCACGAAGAGCCTTCTCAACGTTAAGGGCGGAAAGAAGAGAAGGAGGTCCTTTGTTCACTTCCACCGCACTACTTTCTCCCCCTTCTCCTTCCCATCCCTCCTCCGTTTCTGCCGTTGTCGTCGCCGTCGCCGTCTCCGAAACATCATCCCCCGAGCTCCGTGCTGTAAACTTATAATCGTAGGAAGGCTTCCTCGTAATTAGAAACATATTGAAGAAGCAAGAGATGATGATGATGATGGTACATTGATTATGGTTGTGGTTTATTACTAATGTTGTCAACAATTGCTGTGAGGCATGCATGCAGTTGTTGTTGTTGACAACGCCATGTTTGTTCTCCTTATAAAAAAACTGTTCAAATTTCAGAATTTGTTTTTGCTGAGGTGATTGTGATGAAGTGAAGGAATGAGAGACGAGGTTGTATGCTTGTATGTTAGCATTGCCCTATCTTAAAATCATTAATTTCGTCCATTCAATTTGTCAATGATGGTTTGGTATTATGTACTAAATATATTTACGAAAGTAAGTAATCACCAAAGTCGTTTGTAGTATAGTGTAAGTATTCCCGCCTGCACGCGGTGACCCGGTTCGATCCCCGGCAACGGCGTTTTTTTTTCATTTTTACAACTTTTCCAGTTTTTCACTGCAATCGTTCTGTTTTTGAAGCATAGTGAATCCTTTCAACTATAAATTTTCTTTACAATGAATCCTATTTATAATGTGATTACAAGTCCCTTTTTTTGTCAAGTAGTCGTCACAAACATAAAAGTACTCCGTATTTCTAATTGCATAATTAGAAGTTTTTAGATCTATGATCATAACTCGATATAAACGGAGTATGACTAATTTGAATTTTGGGTCAATGTTAGTAATCGCTCACCACTTTCATAGAGTTGATTTAAGTCGAGTTATACTTTAGGAATAGTTATCGAGTTAGGATATTTGGGTTGCATCAGTTATATTGTATTTTTTTTTTTTGTCTCGTAGCACGATTCATAACATGACCCGTTTGCCACTTGTTCATCAATTAGGAATGAGATTCAAATCATTTATTTAAATCTAAATACAATTATTAAAGAAATCTCCACTTAAAAATCAGGAAATTCAAGTATTTGATCGGAATCATGTACTTCCTCAATTTAGAAAAAAAAAATTAACAATGTTAATAAGCAAATTAATCAAAGTACTTTTACACAATGGATTATAATCTTTTTAATTTATTTATGGTGTTAAATTACTTTCATTAATTTGTTGGTTTACCTTGTTAAATTTGTTCATTAAATACATAAAAATACATTTGTTGCCATTTTTTTTAGAAAAACGGATAAAATAGTTAATTTTAACCCAAGAATATGTTGAAAAACCAAACATATGATTACATTAAGGTAGTTGATGACTATAACGAGTTTGAAGTGAGGCAAGCAAAATCAATCTAACTGCCAAAAAACCAATTTACAAATTATCAATCATACATCCTCAATTCAATGGTTATCCATCAGAAATGGAGACCACAACCGCGCCACCGCAACCGCCGCCCAGTCATGGTGTGCGCGGTTTTCCGACGGCGGCGCAGCCCGAGATTATGAGAGCTGCTGAAAAAGACGACCACTACGCTCCTTTGTTTCCGACGCTTGCCGCGAGGCTTTTCGCCACCTCTTTGGTCTCCTTTTCTCTCTCTCTCCTAATTTTCACTTCAATTTCTTTGCAAATGATTGATATCTTCGATTGAATTCGTGAATTAAAAGTTGTTGTTTTTGTGCAGGTGCTAGAGTTGCGTGGCTTACCATAGTCAGTTTATCTCTTTCTTTGATTTTTTCAGTGTTGTTTTTGTTGAATTTTGATGATTGTTTTCTTAATCACTATTCTTAAAGTTGTCAGTGTTATTTCTTTAGTGTTTTGATTGCTATTCGATCAGTGATGTTTGGTGAGAAATTCAGAAATGAAGTGAAATTGCAATTTGCTAACAAAATGTGATTATGATATAAATGGGGAGTAGAAATAGAAGCAATCAATCAATTAATGTGCTTTTGTGTGCTCCATTGACTACAATCGAATTTGAAAACTTTCTAGTATAGAAAGTTGAATAGATTGAAATCGATTTCGTTTAGGTAGCAATCAACATTCGGGCAATTTCTTGTTTATTGTACTGATTATGATTAGAATTGAGAAATTGCTGTTACGAATCGAAAACAGATATATTGCAGTATGCTGAATAGTTAGGGGCACATCAGAATTTTCAATTCTGTGCGTGTGCGTGTGCGTGTGTGTGTTGTGTGTGTGGTGGTGGTGGTGGGGGGGGGGGTGTTAAGTTTTCAATCTTACTTCGAGTTGCCAAAATTCCTGTTAGACTAAAACTGCATCAGTCATCAGCAAGAATGCAACATGTTTTTATGGCATGACTAAGTCTTGGTACTGGAAACTAGCTATTTATACTTGCTTAAATCTCAAACACCATAACGCTTCCTTTTCTCGTGCAAAAGCATGGTGAAAGGGCTCAAGCATTATCATAGCTCTTTACCTTCCTGTCTGTTATGATTTAGGCTTGGATAATGTTTTATGAAAATGCATCTTGATTTCTTGATGTAGACGATTAAGACTTTAACCATGAGACACTGTCTTCTTGCAGACAAAACTTTTAGGCCAGATGCTTTACTATATTCTTCACGACTGGTGCAGGCAACAGACCTTGGGAGAAATACTGTGATATAGTTCAGTAATGTTGATTATTATCTTATGGTCAAGTTGGTTAAGACATGTTGTGTAATTTCAACATCAGAAAGAAATTTTGTGTTTCAGAAAAAGAATTTTTTGGATTTGTTTTCATTTCATAATCCTTTATAGTTTCTTTGTGTTTACAGTTTTGCTCTGATAATGCTTGTACAGGTTGAAAGATTTAAATTATTGATGTGGTACATTGGCATGTTCTAATAAGGTTAAATATTGCAGATTGCGGGATCTTATGGACTTCCTCCAACTCCAGCAAGACGTGCATTATTTATTCTATATCAGACAGCTGTTCAACATTGCAGATAGATGAGGTTTTCCATCCATGCGATTACATCATGTAGAACATCTTTTGCATTCCGAAGATTGATTTTCTTAAGGCTTACATATTGGCGTTCTTGCGTTAAATTGCTTCCCGGTGGCATGTTCCTTGCAGAATCGCATTCTGATGACTTCAGTGACCAAAATATTTCAGAGGGCAGTCAACTAAGCAGTGAAATTCCTTCATCCTCTACATCACAGATCTCAAATTCAGCTCTTTCTAGTTTGAAAGAAAGATTTAGACGGTTGCGGTTGTACATAATTCAGCGATGGCCCACAGTATGAAACTACTATTAAATTAGTTAAAGTTTAAAATGTTATGCACATTTGCTGATGTTCTGATATTTGTTGTTGAAAATGTGCTTTTTATTGAATTGGGGGTAAGGTAGCTTTCATGCGGGGACAGTTCAGGACTTTAGGGGTCAGCTTAAGTCGAGTACTTCCTGGATTTTTCCCCCTGAGCTGATGTCATGATTGCTGTGGTGTTCAGGTGCTCCCAGTCATGCGCGAGGTTTTGCAACTGATTCTTCGAACAAACCTTATGCTTTTCTACTTTGAAGGTTCGAAATCTTACATGCTGGGATCTGAGAAGAGTAAATTTATTTTAATAATATGTGTTTGAAGACACTAATGTTTGTATTACTCCTTAACTGCAGGCTTCTATTATCATGTTTCAAAACGAGCATCTGGAATTCGTTACATGTTTATAGGCAAACCTTTAAATCAAAGGCCGAGGTACTCATCTTTCTTATGATAACATGTATTGCATAACTCTTTACCACCTAATGCCTCTGAATTCCCATTTGGCTCCCCAACAGTAAATTAAATCTCATGCACAGTATTTAGTTTCACTTCAACTAGTCTAAACCCTTGTAAACTCTATCTTTGCCTTCAAAACACCAGCTTAATAATTGTGCCAGTTCTAGTGACTAGTGCAAACAACAAACACCACAGTATCTCATCCCGGTTACACCATGATTATCCATGTAAGGTTATTGCAAAAAGGAGAAGCTTACAGGTTACTGCTTGTGTCCAAGACATTTGTTTATAGTTCTCAATACATATACTTAACTAGGTCAAAAAATGTACGTGGTATCAAGGGTAAAACAAGAGAAATGACAGGGTGGTGATATACTGATATTATTTGAAGAAGCCAAGGAGGGACTAAATGACTAATATCATTGCTCTTGTGTGCTGTAGTGTAGACCTTTTTACACAAGATCACTATATATAACTCATGAACTGCGATCCCTGTTTGTTAGTTTTGGATATCACAATAGATATTACATTGGAGGAACTATGGAACATGTTCAGTGATGAATAGAGAGTTTTATACTCCGTACTAGATTTTCTGAAATGTGTTGCTTGTAATAGATAATTGATGTTTCCCTGAAGGTAAAGATGAAACATAGCATTTTGGTTTTTGTATCATCATGACCATAAATTTAAGTTGCATGGGCTCACATGATAGTCTGAAGTAGCCTTTTTTATAATTACCTGGTACATTAACTGCACTTTTTGTAACCTGGTTCTTAATTAATTTGTCATTGCCATCCATTACCACTTGAGGGGTGGAAATAGAATTCATGAAAGGAAATAGACATTGTGGGGGTGAAATAGCATTTGTCTGGGAATGAACTTAGATTTCCTGACAAATGGACCTACAAATTCATTCTCATTACCACTACTTGTAACTGACTACCAATAATGACCATTAACTTTTTGTCAAGCATTTCTTTGTCCTCCCCTTGTAGAGCTACAGCCCTAAAGGTTTGATTTTGAGAGAAGAAGATGATGTAAATGATTTTTGTATATTAAATGTAAAGTAGGGTTATGATAATTAATTAATGCTTTATTCTAATTTTTTTAATTTAATTACTAATTTGATTGTTAAATAACACCAAGTTAACGGAATCTTGTTTAGAGTACCTTATTTGCAACTAGGGTACCTAAAATTGCAACTTTACCTAAGTTCGGTCTACTAGTATTGCACTTAACTCCGACCTCACTTATGGAATAAGGCTTTGATTGATTGATAAAATGTTGATTTTTTCAGATATTATATAACAAGATCCCATTTGACTATATTTTTTATTTTGTGTAAAAGCTAAAACTTTGTCAAAGTATAAATGTGATAGTGCAAATTCAAAGTGATGCATTTTTTGTGAAACGGAGGAAGTATATACAAACTAACAAAACCTAGAGCACTAGCAGATAAAATACAACAAGACAGCCCACAATATCAACTTAGTGATTGCTGCCAGCACTAACAACAATGCACAGCAAAAAAACAGGCCTGGACCACAGCCCTATACAGGTCCAAAATACAGAGAAAAGCAAAGGCCCTTGTTCGGTGCCTTTCTTTTACTCCCCTAATTGTGCCCTTTTTGTGTGCTGCAGATACAAATTCTTGGAGTTTTCCTTTTATATTCAATTATGTGTCATTGCTGCTGAAGGATTACGACGCACCAATCTATCTTCACTGGGAAGTTCAGCTCGACAAACATCTTTTGGACATATCATCATTCAGCAGGTTTTCTCATCATCTTAAACTAGTATTGACTAGTGTTGCTGTAGACTTGTATATCCAAATTGCAGGCTGACTAGATGCTTCATTTTTATACGCAGTGTGCAATATTTACTTCCAAATTTTGACCAATTAGGCATAAGTTGGATAGTTTTATATTGTATGAGTGTTCTAGAGGATAGTTTACCTTCAACCTAATATTACTAATTAAGCTTTGGAGTAGCCATGTGAGTGATGTGACTGCTACGGTGCACAAAGATAATGCAAAATGTAGTAGTTTATGATACCTTTGAATTTGTTGATGTAAGGTTTATCATGTGTGCTATTGCATATGCAGGAGGAGGATTGCCTATTCTGAAGTGAGGAAGGGGATCTTTTGACCAGTGGACCTTGATAAGTAAATTCTCTAGTCGAGTCAACTTCATCAGAGGTGTATATTCATTTCCATCTAGGTTTTATGTAATGTCTGAACAGCATGAGTGCAGTCGGTTACCTTATGATCCGAATTTTGTCTTGCTAACTATGACTATGCAATTGCACAAACTTATATTCTATTTGCTCAGTTAAAGGGACAAGTAAATGCACTCTTTGCCTTGGTAATCGCGAGCATCCCACAGCTACACCTTGTGCCATGTATTTTGTTGGTAATGCCCTTTTTTCGCTGCAACTGCTACTGCTGAGTTCTTTTCATATTCTTATGCATCAAGTTGTGTTCTTTTCTTCTTTTTGTAGGAACTGCATTATGAATGGTGCAATGAAAAGCCTGAATGCCCTCTTTGTCGGGACTCCATTGACGCACTCAAAGTTTGTTTGCTTATATCACTCTGATTCTAAATCACTACTAATTGTCAAAAAGTTCATTTTTCTTTTATGCGAAATAGAAGAGGAAATCTAGGCAACAGCATCCACACCCACTGGATGATGTATTGCAGGATCAACCATTTTTGCTGTTGCTATAATATCCGCAGAGTAGGAGAAGTTACTGTTTTTTTTGTATAGTCGCTGTTGTAATCAAAATTTCTTTATCATCCTGATTCCTGAATTATACTAGTGTATACTTCATTTTTTTCACTCACATCACTTAGATTTTCACACTTTCAGACACTATTTTGAGTCTTTGACCATTAATTTTTTGTTGTGCATTATAACAGTTGATTTTAATCTATTGTAACTAAAACTTAAGGTTTAAATTAACGAAAACTGAGATTTTACAAAAGCTTGGTGCTTCTGGATAAATCTAAGCAATGTTGTTCGTGACCAATACACCCACCGCAATTTTATTTACTTCGCTAGCTCCGCAAGCCATTAACCCCCAACACTACCCAGGGCGGGAAAAAACTAGTGCATATGCAATTGCAAAAACAAGAGCAAAGTACCTTAGATTCTTTAGGGCATTGCTAGCATTCTCCAAACACAATACATATGCATTAATACTAGTAACAAAATTGATCGCTTCCAAAATGATTGTCCATGAAGTGAGACAATAGTAAATTTCAAAGATCCATTACTTCTGGCAAAATGATTAAACAAAATTTTAAGCATTTCTGAAACATGTAAATATAATTGTCCAACCAAAATTACAATTACTGTTGTCACATTGCTTAAAAGTCCTAAACTAAACTGTATAAAGTATGCAGCTGCCAATTTCACTCTTTCTTTTGATCGATAAGCATTCATATTCTGCAACAATGTTCATTCCCATCCGGCGGAGGTGGCAGCAACCTCTTCCCAACCTTCAGATATTGAAGCAGCTGCTGGTACTGGTACAGCTGCATAAAGCACGAACAATTTTCATTAGTTCATGGTTTGAAAACATGCCGTTATGTCTAGCCTATTCTCATACGTTAACATGTATTGCTGTCAAAACTCAATAATTTCAATCGACTAGTTTCGATTTGATGACTGCAGACAGTCCCTGTGACTTCGCCGGCTGACATTCAGCTCAAGCTTGTCCTCACCTAAGAGTAATTAAATTAATTACCTTCAGCATGGTCATTCCACATCAGCAACTGAGAATTGGGCAACACCCCCTGGAAGTGGAGCAGTGGCCCATTGGTCGCCAGTCAGGGCAACAGCCCATAATCTCCATACTCAGCAACAACAGCAGTTCTTCTCCTCTGTATCCTTCTGCTCTTCTGGATCTCTAAAAAGAATAGGTCACCTACACAAATACACATTTCATTAATAAAACGAAAGCTGCTCAATCACAGTCGACTACCCTCTACTTCCTTGCTAACAGCAGAGCTTATCTACTCTAAAGGGTTTAATATATTACGATATTGCTAACGGACGCCCCGGGCGTTAGTTAAGGTATAAATATATTTCCTAAAATGGTAAAAATCTTGAAATGTATGACAAAATCACGCGTTAATCGATGTAATTAATGTTTAGATTTATTTAATATTTCTATTTTAAGTTACCTTATCCAACGCCACTGAGGCACTCTTTAGCTTTTGCCATAATATTAATGCAATTAGTTCCTTTACTATCACAGTTTCATCCTAAAGACTTAACCAAACACTTATAGAGTAGTTCACCATCAGATTTAAGCACATTAGGAAAATAAAAGAGAAAAGGACAATCTAGGGTTGCTGGAAATAAGCCTCCAAAAGCTATGCATGCAAGGAACTTACCATGATATCCCATTTTCTGTCCAGCACGAATGGTTCCACGCATTTGGAGAACCATCTTAGCAAGTAGCCAATACAAACATCCAATGCTGTACTTTCCTTGTTGTTAGCAGGGATGGCAATGTCGACATATCTCATTGGGAATCAGTGTCGCAGAAAGCGATGGTAGGATATTCCCTAGAGAACCTTCTTTGATAGGCTGCACACAGTAGAAGCATAGATACATCAGAACCAATATAGCATGAAGCATAAAACATAAATTTCAAAAAAAAACAAAGCACGAGTTAAAAAAGCATAACCTGATGATCAGTACGTGGATCATCAAAATAAGCAGACGAGGCTCGGAGAAACTAGTTTGAAGCTGGTTGGTGAAGGTTCCAGAGTATGCCTTCAAGCAATAGCGGTGGCTCCAGTGTACTGAGCAAACTAAGCACAGCTCTCTGACCATATGGTCTGGCAGATTGAACAATAATGTCTTGCGGGTTCTCAATAGCAACAATGACCCTGGCAGCCATTGCAATTTCTCCCCACTCTTTCCCACATTGATGATGAAAATACTAATAGTACATCGCTCACATCAATACAAAGTACAGTGTCTCAAGCAAAGATGTTAATTCCCAACCAAAAACATTCATGGTTTTTTGACAACTAGAAGAACATCAAAGCATCTAAATCATCTTGCACAATATTAGGAATGGATCAAACACTGGACCAATTGTCACCAAACCAATCACTAAAGTGCAATTTAACCTAACTTCATTACACTAATATAGCTATTGTTAATGCAATTTCTAGTCATGTCTTCTAGTCAAATTTGTCACTTGCTTTACTAGCTGATACCCAAACAAGTGAGAATCTAAAAAGAAGTCCCTTTAAATTAAAGCACCATAAACACTAGATAAAACAGTTTCTAACATTCAATCCATAAATATTTACAATCGAAACGGGTATGGAAAAACGCGACTCTTTCCAAATGCCCGCCAAACTCACATATTTCAATCGAAACGGGTATGGAACTTGGATAGCTCCCTTGCATTATAAAAACGACTAAACCAACATGCCCAAATCAGTACTCAGATGTTTCCTAGATACTCAACCAACATAGCTTGCAACCAAAATTGAAACATTTGCACAACAATATATTACAAACCATAATTCCAGCAACTCAAAACTACACAATGCCAATTGCCAAAGCACTGAATAACATTGCTGTACAATCAAGAGCTAATATCTGGCATCAACAAAGTTCAATGCATATGCATTTGTTTCAACAATCCCACAAAAATAGCCATCAATTTCTTCAGTTACTATTGCACTAAATCCCCTGATATACCACTTCAAATAAAAATAACAAATTTTTAATAAGATATCAATATATCATGTATAGTTGAACAACATAATACTGCTAACACCCAGAAAACAACATATATCTTTTCCTAACTATTGCAAAATTGCAATTTGCAATGTACCCTGTTAAACAAAATGTGCAAATAAATCAAATAACCAAAAACACAAGAAATTAGAGAGAGAGAAAATACCATCAGAACGGCGTTTGTGAGTGTAACGCTCCATTTGAAAGTCGCAATTTTGGTGCCGAGATGAACATCTGCTGGCGAGCATCATTTGGATGCCTTGCTCTCTCTCACTCAATCCTCTTGCCTCCATTATTGCTGCTCAGATTTCTGCAACAATTAGGGTTTTTTTTAATTGATTTTTTCAGCGAAGCTCGAAAATTGGATTTTGGCTCGGCAGCAATGAAGGACTGGTAGATATGTTAAGAAATATACTCCGTTGCAACCATGCTAATTTTACAAACCTAGCTCATGGTTTGTTTTACTCTTTTACCCTTTTTCGTTTCATGTTTGACCTTCTTTTTTTTAGAGTTGATCATTGGCCCAAACCCGGTCTGCAATGGCCCGCAATAATCCTCGTTATTATAACGGGTTTAGGTATGACTTCTGAGTATAACTGTATAAGTTTGGCTCGTTCATTTGATCACCTATGTTTTTTCGATAGGATATAAGGATAAGGACTTGTTTGATTTAAATGAGAATTGAGCTCCTTGGAGTAAAAGGGCGATCGTCCGAGCGCGACTAATGGCTAATGTGTGAATAGCAACCCTTGTAAGATATTGAAAGACAATTTAAATTATTAGATCACGACGTGATTTTAATTACAATACAATCGTCATTATATAGTTTTGAGTTTCGTGCAAAAATACTTGAACTCGTGTTTCTATCTCTTCCAATGTAAAAAAAATTCTATTTCATTAGGTTACATGAAGACCTTAAAATATAAGTAACAAAACAATTATTTTTGTATTTAAAAGGATTAAAGTATTAATGCAATCAATTTATCAACAATAATTATCACAGAGGCATATGCATTATTTTATTTTTTTGATGTTTAGAGAACCACAAGGGCGGATATAAGAATCGGTCTGAAATTTTCTGAAATCGAGAGAAAAACTCTAACCACTTGAACTATCGCCCATTCTCGACGGTATATACATTTCGCAATACCTTAAATGGAGAGTTTATATGCATGAATGCATCAATTGGCTAAAGTTTGGGCGATTGGCCTCTATTAGTATTTAGGACTTAGGAGCATGAAGTAAGCATAAAATCATACATGGACATCAAATTTCCTTCTKATGAATTTTGGGACGCCAATTTACTTTTGCATTTCTGTATGGGCTACCACTTTGGGCCGATCTCGCACTACATATGTCCGAAATCTATGGGCTGATCTCGCACTGCATATGTCCATATTTTACTTCATTAGGGGATCAGAAGGCCCAATTCCAAATATGATAAAGTACAAGCAAATTAGCAAAGATTAAGGATATTTGATATTTCAATGGCCTTTTGTAGAATCTTGAGGAAAATTACCATCAATCTTGATACAACTTGATATGAGCAGTGATTTCCGCATTCCATTTTAGCAACTACTTTGATGGTCGCAAAAAATTTAGTGACCGCCAAAGTGGTCGCTAAAATGGAGTGCGGAAATCAATGTTCTCTTGATATATATGGGAAATATATAAGATTGTACTCCTCCGTTACGCAAAAATAGCTACAGTTGATTTTTCACGTATTTTGAGGAAGAGATTTAACCTAATAAACGATCAAATTAGCCTAAATAATTTTAACACAATGAAAAATAGGATGATAAGTTTATTGTGTTAAAATTATTTAGGCTAATTTGATCGTTTACTAGGTTAAATCTCTTTCTCAAAATACGTGAAAAGTCAACTGTTGTTATTTTTGCGTGACGGATGGAGTATTTGAGAATATAAATTTCATTTCAAATGCATTATTTGAATTATTAAATTTAAGTATTTCAAATGACATGGTTTATGTTGTCATTTGAAATCCTTACTTTCGTGACTTGTTACATTGTAGTTGTAAAATTTGGGCAAATTCCTCGTTTAAAATTCTTAAACATCCAAACACTATAATTATCTCAATTCTAGAACCCTTTACAAATGATGTAATCATCAGACCAAACCACACCATTCTTGTTGTAATATTTGATGACTAAATCATTAGTAATTATACGCAATAAGAAAGATCATATCGGTTAGACCCGTGTGAATATAATATGTAATCATCATAGAAAGTGTAACTTAATACCTGCTATCTAAAAAGCCACACACCCCAAAACCAAACAAAATTTCCAAACATGTTTTTATCTAAGCATGACAAACAACTCACTTAGCGCAGTCAAAAAAACAACAGTCACCAGCCAATCAAACCACAACAGTCAAAATAACAAACCAATTCCACAGGGTGTTTTTTTGTCTTTTCCAAGCCAAAAACAAAAAAAAAGAACTACTAAACCTAAGCTTGTAAGTATAATTTACGTCCACTTCTCGTTACATTTTGACACACATTCCACATAACACATTACTAAGCTCGGACTATTTCTCCATCCATGTTATCTATAAACCCTTCTATGTAATGAGATGGATCTTAGATAATTTTGTTTTAAATACCAAAACCATACTTTTGACCAGTAACACATGATTAATTAAGCCGCAGCTTGCTTTCAAACATCGAATTCTGTCAGTCAATGGGACAACCACATCGCAAAGGCTATGCATCTGTCCTCAAGATGGCTGCATTAAATCCATGAACCCCCCCATTAATCCCGCCATCTCATGTGCTATACACGTCATGACATCACAACTCATACACCACTCATTTTTGACGAAGCTATCAAAAGTGGAGGAAGCGTAATCATATTCAAGGAACTGTGGTTGGCTAAATATCTATCAAAAACTCACTGAAAAGACACTAACTTTCTAGTTTTCTACTAATATGAAATATATCTCTTTATGTTTGATTTTCTAGAGGGAATTAGCCTACTCCAATCTAATCTAACGAGTTTCCCACATCATCATAGATCTATACATAAGATTTTTTCATTTCAACATCAAAAATTAGAATTATTTGATTAACTCATACGATACAGTAATACTTAGGACAACTACAGCTAGTAAGCGAATAAGTCATTCATCGTTATTGTAAGATTTATTCTATATTATTTACGGAATGTTTATTAATTGATTATCATGATACGATATTTGTCGCTTCAAACGTCTAGATAAAATTAAATCATATTTCTTAAAAAAACTAACTCCGTATAAAAGTCGCTTAATAATAAACACGATTAAATCTCACACCTGTAATTAATATTAGTATTATATTTTAATATTTTTCATTTATTATTAATTATCTTATCTAACAATTTTGATGTAGCATGTCAACTTTTTGCTAACTCTACTTATTAGTTTTCCACATCTCAGACAATCTTAAATATTTTTTTTTCACACGCAACAACACATTGAAAATTGTGCTAGACAAAGTCGGGGCCAAAACCCCATTTTTAGGCCATCATTAATGAAAAAAGACCGTCAAAGATCTCAAGCAAACCCAACAAAAATCTACCCATTTTTAAGACAAAGATGGAAATGTTTGTGCTCTACTATGACCTTACATTCTTTTCCCTAGTACTCATCATTTCGCATCCAAATCTCCTCGAATCAACGAAGCGTCGGCTTCTAAAGTACTTTGTCCCTTTTTTTTTTTCTTAGGGGTTTTAGCCAGATGTGGATTAAACCCGACAAACTTATTTAATATGAACAATCTCGAAAACTTATTACGGAGCTGTACAACGTTATTCTTAAATCAAATTATAAAAGCACAGACTGACTTACCTCAAGGGAAACGTAAAGATTTGAAACTATGTTCATAGAAGCGTTATGAAAGAGTAAAATTATATGCTAACTTCTATCACTAAACAAATGTGTCCATTACATATTTTACATGACCAACTCATCATTAAACCGAGATTAATTAGATTAACTATTTTCCTATATAAGAGTGGAATTTAGTTGTTCTTGATTTCTCATATGAAGTATAATTAAAAATGAAGATATGAAGTTTAATTATTTTCGTGGATGTAAATATCATACAACACCTCTTGAAAACCCGAGTTCAAATGTTTATTAAGTATCAAATTCGGTATTGAATCTATTGACTTGCTTAATAATTTCAAGTTAGTTATGCTTAGTTCTCTCAAACCAACTTCTATTCTTCTACTTTGTAATATGGATGGTAAGTTTTAGTATAATTTACTGAAGTATACATTATTGGTCATTTTCATGTTAGTATGCTAACAGATGAGAATAGAATGCAAAGATAAACAAAGAACAATACACACAGAATTTACGTGGTTGGCCGACAATGTGGTCGACTTTAACGTCCACAGTGCAGAAGAAGAGAGACAATTTTCTATTGATTTGAAGTTTATCAGATTACAAAGTTCAAAATGGGAGCTAGGTTTACGAAATAAGGAGTATATATATGTACTCCTAAAACAGAAACAGAAAGGGCTCAAAAACATCTTTCTAGTTTAATTACTTGCAACCACAAACATCTTAGTTTTTTTTAATTTGCCTATCCCGGTTCCACGCGGAGGATTAGCTCCAACTATATCCGGAATTTGACCTGGGTTGCACACTTAGTTTATGACTTTATGGTGGGTGAGTCTCCCAACAAGAGTTTTCTGCATACGCGAGGCTCGAAACTCGAGAGTTTCCCTCTAAGCGACATCAAGTTGCTTACCAGTTCCACCTTGAGCCAACTTGTAATTATGCAACCCGATTTGGAATAGTTTAATTACTTGCAACCAAGCATCTTTTAGTTGATATAATGTAAAATATTGCAGCCTAAATTTAAGAGCACTAATAATTTTGCCCCAAAGAAATTAGATTATTAATGTAAATAATAAGGGGGCTTATTTACTTTTCACACAATCATACATGATTTGAATGACTTATCACTAATGATGTAATGTATGACATTTCCCTTAGTTGGTGCAAAGTTAGCAAACGACATATGTATTCACGCTTTTTGTTGCAATGCAACGGTTGCAATTATCAGCGTGTAGGTTGTTTGCTTCTATCTTTTAATTTATTTTATCTTTATTTTATAAGGATTGCCAAAAACATTTAGGAAATATTCTAATTAAAAGTTCGACTCAGTATGAGTTATGCATCCTTATTATCTTCCTATTAAATTAATAGTATAATATTAATTAAAATTGAAAACAAAATCCTTATGTTTTATTATGAGTCACGATGCCAAAATCGAAGGACCCAGAGTTAAAACTAAAGAGAGACTAATAAAAGACAATAATTATTTGGAAATAGAAGGCAATTTGAATTGTTAAATTCCAAGTGATATACTCTAAACACGCGTGATAATGAAAAAATGCACTAATAATTCCAGGGTTAGGACATACATGCTAGGTTTTTAGTTTTAAGCGCATTGTCTTTGTGATTAAAGTGTTGATATACTTCTTAATATTTTATTTGTCCGTTTAATACATTTTATAATAATTAAAAAAAAATAAGCGGTCAACCAATAAAATGTTATACTTACGATAAATAAATATCAACAAATGACTCTACTTAACATATATACTAATTTAATTTTTAAAACCACTTTATCAGCGTAATATTTTAACAATCCAAGACATACGAAGACAGACTTGATTCTCTACCATAAGAATATAATGAGCTCCGTTGGCTAAAATACGTATTTCCTCTTTTTTTTTTGTTTAGATAAAATATTTGTTTGTTTGATGGCTGAGATTTAGGTGCGCCTCCAAATGTTACGCACTTATGACACACTACACCAGGCATCAATGCTAAAGATTTAAGTTTATTGGTAAGTAAGTATAATTGAACCTATTTCTTAAAAGGTAAGTTTATCCTTAATCATTAGGAATTGTGAAAGGGACTGAAAAGCGAAAGATTGCAATGCTTTATAATAACACCGAAAGGAAAAATAAAAATGAAACACTTTTTAAAAAGCTATAGAATAAGGAATACAATATTCCATGTATTTTAATTCTAATCAAGTACGAGTAATTAAACTCCAATTTTACATAATTATTATTAATACTTGAATAATAATGAAACTTCGAAATCTTTCATTTTTTCGTCAACCATTAAAATCAATAATATCCAATTGTATTAGTGTTGTGGTTAGAATTTAATCTAATACTAAAAATATTAAGAAATAGCATACAATTTTATTTATTTTTTAATTTATCATAGTACGCTAACTCTATTATTATCATAAAATTCATAAAATCATGTAAAATAACACAAATAAGTTAATTCGATAGAATTATATTTAGACAGATTCGAAATGTTTACAGTGGTTGAGCACATGTGAACATTGGTTTTATTTAGCTCTAATGTGAAACTTTGTAATTATTAGTGAAATTGTGCCTTACCTTGTAAGTTAGTATTTTGGATGGACGCTTTGGAGCAACGAGGTAAGAGTAGATATTAGTCGTGAAGTGAAGAGATTATTGTTCAGGGATTCGTTTGACGAATTTTTTCTAGACTGGAATTGATTTTTCTTTGAATCTGGTCCGATGTCTTGTAATTGTAACTTTATCTGATGTGTGTTTGACCTACTGTTGAATGATCTGAATTTTTCTATTATCCTATATTGAATTTTTTGTAGTTGTATTTATTTTGTTCTAAGACTATTTAAGATTGATAAGTTGAATTCCTGAACTTTTCTTTTATCTGGATCGCTGATCAATCGTGTTCGAAACTATTTTTTTATCTGGTTCTAATCTGATCTTCTGATTATTCTGATTTGATCTGAACTTTTTTTTTTTTACTGTAAGCCACTTATATAACTTAAATAAATTGAACTGATTATTCATAACCCTACATAGACGCAAAGCCGCCCAACACAAAGATACTTGTAGTTTGTTGTGTGATCTCTTGTTTCATTTGCAAACGTAGTTAAGGGAATAAAATGTAATGCAATAACTACTTCTACTTTTCTAAGATCATAAACTTTCGATCTCCCTAATATTCAGTCAAAACAAAATTCGATTAGAATAGCTAGAGATTTATATGTTTTACTTGTCCACGCTGTCTTGGTTTATACATTGACCGTCTCATTATCTTTGCATTCTCACCTTACTTTTTATTTGTCTCAAAATTTTACTCATTATCCCTAATATGGTAACAATTTTCTCCTCCACATTTATCTCTCCACATGATTCTGAGATCAATGCATTGATAATCGAATTTCGGAGGATATACTATATATTAAGGTAGATGGTGAGATAGGATGCAACATACGATAAGAAGAACATTGTGTTTAGAAAGAGCAAATAGAGCGGACCGAAAACTAATATCAGATCTCACGTGCAATCAAATATATTAACTAAATTACCCCTGACCTCACTCTTAGAAATTTAGGTGATACAGAATAAAGGATAGATATATGCCACATGTTGGTTTATAATGGGATGGTAAAACACTACATACAACTATAAAACATGGAGCAAAGGTAGCATTTCACAAAATACCCACATCATTTTTTGCAGTGTCCTGTCTATCTTTCTTTCATTATTTTTGTGTGCTATCATTTGTAGTTGTTGAGTGTCTGTAATGTTTTTACCATCCCAATTTTTTTAACAACATGTGCATATATTATTTATCTTATCATTAAATTTCGCTAATGAGTGAGTTCAGGGGTATGTATTTAGTTAATTATCTCTGAATTGACTTGAGATCGATAGTTAGTTTTTCGGTCCGCCTCTTGATTTGTGCTGCTAAGAACACAATTTTTTTTTATCGTTGTATCCTTCCACTCACTACCTTTAACATATATAGTATATGCCCGAACATTCGATTATCATGCATGATCTCAGGTATCATAGTGAGAATATGTGGATTTTGGATGATTTTAACCGATATAGGGAATTTATGTGTATGTAATTATTTTTTTATGAGACAAATTAAACAAGAAGGGTGCAAAGATAATGAGACGTGATGTGTATAATCAGTACCTAAGTAAACATCCCATAATCTCAGCTATTCTAATAACGAATTTTCTTTTGACATGATATTATGGAGATCGGAGTTTATGATCTTTAGAAGAATAGAAGTCCATGTTTATTGAATTACTTTTTATCTCCGTTTTACCTACTTTGAAATAATTTAAAGAGGTAGACAAAAACTAAAGTTTCCTTTTGTGTGGGCGGCTTTGCGTCTATAGGTTTATGTTCAGTTCAATTTATTTAACGTATTATAGTGCTTACTAGTAAATTAAAAAAAACGTTCAGATCAAATCAGATAAAATTCAGAACGATCAGATTTAGACCAGATAAAAAAATTCGACCAGATCACGTCCAGAATAAAAGAAAGTTCGGATCACATCAAAAATACTTAAACACAACAAATAACTAGCAAAAAATTCATATAGGATTAGAAAAATTCAGATCAGTTTTTTCAAACGCAAATCAGATATTTATTCAATTTCAGATCGTACCAGATCAAGAAAAAATCAATTCCAGATCAGGAAAAATTCAAACGATTTCTCGAACATGAACCTACTTATCTACTCTTTACCTTTTGACATACCAATTTCGGCTCTTAATACTAATATTCTACTAGTGGGCTCTAATTTCACCTAACTACTTTATTTACAATTGGTCACATTGAGCAAATTGAACAATGTCAAATTGCCAAAGACTACTTTCGAAAATTCTTCTAAAATATATTATTCTATGCAAGATTACTATTTGTGTTTTATATGAGTGTTATTGAATTTAATGAAGTTGATAATAATATTGTACTCTATAATACAATTAAGAGTAATGAAATTATGTATTGTTGCTGGTGAATATTTTTGTGATATAGGAGTTATTATGATTTAACCACAATCTATTCATTATTATTATTATTATAATTTGACGAAGTAAAAATGGAAAAATTCAGTTTCATTCTTATTCAGTATTAATATTAAATTAGTGTTAAACATTGAGTTTACATTACTCGTACTTGATTTTAGTTTAAATATGTAATATTGTATTATTCTATAGCTTTTTAAAAGTGTTTTCATTTTATTTTTCCTTCGTTTATTTATTTGCATTGCAATCTTTCGCTTTCAATTTCACAATTCCGGAATGATAAGTATAGTTTCACTTTTACCTTTTAAAGATATTCATTATAGCTTCTTACAATATAAACTTAAATGTTTGCATGGGCGGTGTGGTATGTATGTCATTGTGTAATTATTTTTGGAGGTCTGTTGTAAATACAGCCATCAAACAACAATATTTATTCTTAAACAAAAAAAAAAAGGAGGAATACCGTTTATTTTAGCAACGAGCCTATTCTTCTTTAAGGAGTACCGCAATCATTAGTCGAGTTGTCTTTCGTATGTTTATGTCAGTTAATATACGCGTGATAAGATGGTTTTAACAAATAACATTCATATATTATTGTAAGTAGAGTCACTTTGTTTTAGGATATTTTAATTTATCCGTAAGTATAACATTTTATTGGTTGACCGCTTGGATTTTTATTTTATTATATAAATGTATTAAACGGACACAAAATACATAATTACAGAAGTATTATTTTCAACACTTTAATCACAAAGACAATGCGCTTAAACACTAAACCTAGCAGTATATGGTTAATTTGGTTATTAGTGCATTTCGATATTATCACGCCGTGTTAGAGTATATCCTATAGGAAAGTATTTAACAATCAAAATTGCCTTTCATCAATAAGTTATTGTCTTTTAGATTAGCTCCTTCAGTTTAACTCTTCGCTTTCGTTTTTGGCTGTGACTCAGATTTAATTATATTACTATATAGGATTTGTTGTTTCTTAATTTTAATTAATATTATTATTATTTAATAGGAGGATAATTAAGATGATACACTTCATAAGAGTTCCTGTAATTGATTTCTATGTTTGGACTTTAAAAATAAAGGATAAAAATAAATTAAAGATGGCAAACAACCTACGCTGATTAATTGGCGATAAGTTTCGCATGCCAAAAGATATTGACATAGCTCGTGCTACTTGCTTCGGCTTTAAGGATTCAACCATTGTTCATACAATTAACATCTAGTTAGTAAGTCATGCCAATAGTGTTTGATTTGTGTAAACAGTATAAGCCCCTTAATATCTTACATTAATATTCTTTTCTTGGAAATTATTTTAGTGCTCTAAATTAAGGCTGCACATATTTCTTTATATCAACTAAAGATGTTGGTTGCAAGTAATTAAAACTATTTTTTTTTTTTTTTTTTTTTCACAAATGGGTTGCAGTAATTACAAGAGTTGGCTCAGTGGAACTGGTGAAGCAACTTGATGTCGTTAAGGCGCAAACTCTGAGTTCGAGCTCGCGTATGCAGAAACTCTTGTTGGGAGACTCACCCACCATAAAGTCATAAACTAAGTGGTGCAACCCAGGTCGAAATCCGGATATGAGTTGGAGCTAAGCTCGCGGTGATACGCGGAATAGGCAATATTAAAAAAAATCTAAAGATGTTGGGTATGCGCAAAGTAATGGTAACACTAAAGATGTTTTTGAGCCTTTCTGTGTTTTCGTGTTCTTAGGGGAGTTCTGTTATTACTCCTTATTTCCGTAACCTAGCTCCCCATTTGTGACTTGTAATGGCTGGTATATATTCTTATCTGTATAGTTCCGTTCTCTGCTGTGGACGTAGCTCGACAAATTGTCGCCAATCACGTAATTCTGTGGTTTTGTTTTGTTATCATTATGTTTGTGTATTATGATGCATTGGTTATTATGTTTTAGATATTACGAAGTGAGTGAGTTGGTTTGGAGGACTAGCATGAACTACCTGAAATATTAGCAAGGGTATAGATTCCGATATGGATGATATTCTTTGAACTGCGGTTTTCAAGAGGTATTTGTATGATTATTTCATCCACGAAAAAGTATACTTCATATGCCTTCATTTTATTTATGTAACTTCATGAATGAGAAAATAAGAACCGAACTAAATTTCATCTTATAGGAATAGTTCCTAATTAATCTCGTTGATTGAAGTTGGTCATAGAGATACTATGTATGCACAATTTTGTTTAAATGAATGAATTAGCATAATATTACTCATTTCATAACATTCGGTATGAACACTAGTTCACTTACGTTTCATTGAAGTGTGACGAATCAGGATTGTTAAATTTGATTTAAAGAATAACGATACAGTATCCGTAATAAGTTATTCCGAGATTGTATCATAATTAAATTTTGTCGGTTTATATCCACATTCTGGCTAAAACTATAGAGAAAAAAAAAGGGACAAAGGTTAATCTTAGAAAGCCGCAACGCTTTCTGTTGATTCGAGGAGAATTGGATGCGAAATATGATGAGTACTAGGGGAAGAAGTAGGCAAGTAGGGACAACATTTCATCTTGTTTCTTAACATGGTGAGATTTGTTGGGTTTGCCTGAGATCTTTGAGGTCTTTTTTCACTAATGATGGCCTAAAAAAGTGGGGTTTGGCCCCCTCCTTTGTCTAGCAACATTCTTCATTGTTGTTTGGGAAAAAAGATTATTAAGACTTTGAGATGGTGGAAAACTAATAATAAAGTTAGGCAAAAAGTTGTACCAGCAACAATCAAAGATTGTTTAGAACGATAATTATAAAAATGAAATAATTAACATAATAATCTAACATATTAACTTACAGGTGTGATTTTATCGTGTATTAATAAGATTATACGGAGTATTTTTTTTTAAAAGAAATATATTTAATATTATGTCTAACGTTTGAGCCGTCCATTACAATATCGTAATGCTTCATGATAGATTATTCAAATTAATACTCCGTATAATAATATAAAGATATAAATATAATAAACTTATGTAGGACTAGGATGTGGAACTCGTATAGATTTAGATTGAGTGGCTTCCTAGAAAATCCCCACAAGCATAAAAAGGTTAGGTCTTTATGAGTTTGATTTAGCCCACCAAGTTCCTTGATAGTGTAGCTTCCTCCAACTTTTTAGCTCAAAATGAAAGTGGATGAGTTGGTGGATGTCATATGTTATAGCACATGAGATGGGGGTCCTATGGGGGGGGTTCATGGGATTAAATCACACTTGAGACATGCATGACATCTTTGCTTGCTTTGACACAGAATTGATGTTGAAAGCAAGCTCTAAATATATCCTGGTTATCTTGGTCAAAGTATTGGTTTTGGTGGTATTTAACAAATCTGATCCGCATTCCATTTTCATAGAAGGGTTTATAGATAACATGGATGGAGAAATATCCGAGCTTAGATAATGTGTTATGTGGTGTCAAAATGTAACGAAAATGACAAATTAAACTTACAAAGTACTTTAGTAGTTTTTTTTTTTTTTTTGGTTGAAAACAAATAAAAACACCATGGGATTGTTTGGTAATCGACTGTTGGCTGGTTTGATTGGCTGGTGACTGTTGGTTTTTTTGACTGGCTAGTGATTGTTGTCTGCTTGATAAAAACATGTTTGGAAATTTTGATTGTTGGCTTTTAAGATGCAAAATTACATTTATGGTTATACACTAATATTCTTCCTTATTTCGTATAATTACTAATGAATAATTATCAATAAATATAGTAAGAATGGTGTGTTTGGATTCTATGATTACATTTGAAATTCTAGAATTGATATAATTATAGTGTTTGGATGTCTAAGAATTTCAAATGAGGAATTTGTCCAAATTTTACAACTACAATGTAAGAAGCCATAAAGGTAAGGATTTCAAATGACAAGKTAAACCATGTCATTTGAAATACTTGAATTTTATAATTCAAATAATGCATTTGAAATGAAATTTATCTTCTCAAATACAATCTTATATACTACGTATTTCCCATATATATCAAGAAAGCATTGATTTCCGCACTCCATTTTTGTGACCGCTTTGGCGGTCACTAAATTTTTTGCGACCGTCAACAAGGTTGCTAAAATGAAGTGCAAATTTACACTTTAGAGTGTGGAAATCACTGCTCATATCAAGAATTCAAAATTGATGGTAATTTTCCTCGAAATTCTACAAAAAGGCCATTGAAATACTTCGTATCAAATATCCTTAATCTTTGCTAATTTGCTTGTACTTTATCATATTTGTAATTGGGCCCTCTGATCCCTTAATGAAGTATAGTATGGACATATGCAGTGCGAGATCAGCCCATAGATTTCGGACATATGTAGTGCGAGATCGGCCCAAAGTGGTAGCCCATACAGAAATGCAAAAGT
>SNQN01003449.1:42388-61182 GCA_008642245.1 Bassia scoparia | reverse complement strand
ACCAGTGGAGAACCAGGTCACTCTATGAATATTTACACTGAAAAATTGAAAAGATTTTCTAAAAATATTTTTCAAAGATTTTGTTTGAAAATATCATACAGCTTGGAATTAGATGGTAATTGTTGCCAAAATTCTAGGATATTGATTTATTCTAGATTTATCATTGTATAAATCGAATTATAAAAAATTCTTCCTGTAATCACAAATTACGTTTCCTAAGGTTTTGTGATTTAGAAACTATTGTACATCCATGCCTATTCTACATTAGCTCAACCCTCATATCCATACGTCTCTCTATCATAAAAATGGATGAGATCTTTAGAACTACAGCAAAACAAAGTCCTTCCCAGTCATACACAAGAGTCACTTAGAATAATTGATTATTCCCTATACTTATAAGAATTGACGAGAAAGTTGATATTGTCAGATCTTCAATAGTGTGGTGGATAGGGGTTGGGAGTGTTTGTGAGTTCAAACACAATGCTTACTAGGTAGTGAGAGCCACTCGAATTGAGAAATTTTAGATTTGCATGCTATATAATGAGTGAAAGACGGGTAAATTGTGTGGAGGTATGAAAAGGGAATGATTTGAAGCGCGTCAAAAATGCAGGAGAGAATATTAATGCGGTCAGTAACTTACAATATTAATTTAATTATTGACATATAAGTGGTATTTAACTCTCAAATGCATCCATTAGTTAATTTGCGAGTGAGTATTTGGATGCAAACAGCTATAGTAATATCTTTAATTTTTTAGATTTTAGCTATATATAAAAAAATAGATTAATTTGTAGTGATAAATGTATTGTTTTGTAGAAAGATTTGGATTGAATAATAAAACAAAAAAATTGGCTAACACTTTAATATATTATACCATATGCTCCTAAGTTTACGTGATATCATATAACACAAGGACAAATAATCTCTACTTAGTGTAATTTATTGCACTAAAGAATTTGCATGAGTAATGCAAGTCTTAGTTCTTAGACATCATACCTTGAAATTCTTGATACCTTCTAAGATATTGAATCACCTAAGTTCCCTGCGCATTCTTCAAAACACTCTTCTAAGGCTTAGCAATATATCAGCTATTTGATTTCCGTTCACAAAAGTCCAATTTATTAACCTTTCTCAACATAATCTTTAGATGTATGTCTATATGAATGTTGTACTCTTATGATGTGTGATCTTTGAATACAATTGCACTTAGTATTATCACAATAAATTTAAATGCAATCATACCTATCCAAGTCTCTTAAATGCCTGTATTATCCAAAGAACTTGAAACAACATGCTGGTTGCTTACATACTTACCTCTGCAGTAACTGGGCTACAGATTTGTCTTAGATGCCCAAAAACAGACCAGAGAACTGGCTGACTATTCTTGAGTACTTTCTGTTTACTAATCCCTGCATATCCAACATCTGTAAAGCCTTTAAATCAAATGTCACTTCTAAGTAGAAGAACTTAGGTCTCAATCCACTTAATACACTGAATATCCTTTTTTACGGCCTTTAGTGTAAATTCTGTAGGGTTAGTTGAAAACAGCACATTACACAACACTAAAATATATCTTGTCTAACTAGAATGAGATATAAAAAGAGAACCAATCATACCTCTATACCTTTCTGATTCCACTAAGATTCCAGTTGTATCTTTCATCAAGTTTGTACCACCCCATAAGTGTCATCTTAAGTTTAACTGATCAATTGTATTTTCAAAAGATTCCTTGTATACTTTTTGTTGGATGGATGAAGTTCCCCCTCTCTGTTTTCTTTATTTGCAAACCAAGAAAAAGTTCAACATCCCATATTATCATTTCAAATTCTCCACTATTAGCAGTCAAGATATTACACAGTTTTCATTAGTAGCCCAAAATATAAATCATCACAAAATTTGAACAATACAGAAGTCAGTTTCCCATTCAGCTTTTCAACAACAAGTTTTGTCAACTTCCTCTTTTAATAAGTCATATTGAAAAGAAACTTTGAAATCTTTCATCCAGCCCTTGTGCTTGATTTTAGCCCATTATAGAGCTTTCAGCTTAAACACAATTAGGAAACTTTATGCTTTTCAAATCCTAAGAGTGTTCAACATAAGACTTCCTTGTTAAGTATCCATTAAAAACACATTTATATCCATTGATATAATTTAAAACCTGAAGATGCAAACAATTAAGAGTCGATAGCTTCTAACCCGCTACAGTTGTAAGTTTCTTAAGTCATAGCCTTCTTATTGTGTAAACCTTTAACAACTAGTCTGCCTTTTGTTACTATGTGCCCATATATCAGTTTATCCTAAAACCATTTTAGTCCAATCCTTTTTGTTTTAGGAAGAATTTCAAGTGCCATTATAGTCTTCAAATTCATTTATTCATCTGTGTGCATTACCAATCTTGCATCTTTTTAGAGCTTCTTCATATTGTTTTCAACAATGGCAGAAATGCATTTGGAGCACGCAGTTTCCACGAGCTCCGTCCAGTTCCTTTACTGAGTCACTTATTATGGTGCATGGTGAGATTTCTGATGCTTCTAGGCTTAGTCGTCGAAGTTCTCACTGAACTCCTGTTGATAAATCTTCAACTTGAGTCCTTTTGCTTCCTCTTAGCATTCTTCCATTCTTCTACAACTTCAGTGAGATTCGGTGTTTTGAACCTCTCTGAACTGCATGGAGTTTTGTAGCTATTGGATCCTCATCTGATCTAATTCCTGATTGAATCCATTTCAAAATCTGTTGTCAAGTTCCTCGTTTTCAAATGGTGTCAGTTCATCAATATTACATGGTACTCTCATCAACCACATAAGTTTTGTTGTAAACTCATAGCTTCTATGATAGAATAGCAATAAATACAGCTCATCACTTCTTTCATCAAACTTTCCCAATTCCTCTACCACCCCTTTGTTGTGACAAAACACCTGCAGCCAATTCTTAATGTGATATTAGGTTTCTCAATTAGTAATTCAAGCGTTCTGTTATATAGGTCTAGTAAACTCTATAATAATGTAGCATTGTAGTATTAGCTTCAGCCCAAAAGTTTCTTGCAAACCACTGCTATAAGCATAGTCCTGGTCATATCTTCCAAATCCTTTCTCCTTTCAACAACTCCATTTGTTGTGGATTCTATGGAGCTGGAAAGTATGATTCATGCCAATTTCCCTGCAAAGTTCATCAAACTTGGAGTTTTCAAATTCCATTCTATATGAGTAATATACTATTAAAATCCACTCTGATTGTATCCTTTTGCAAAAGCAACAATTCATCAAAATTTCATCTTTGCTTGACAGAGAATATTACCAAGTGAACTAGACTATTCATCTTACAATACAGAAACAATCTTTCCCACTTCTACTCGATTCTAATTAGGCCACAAAGATCCATATGAATCATTCTAAGTGCTTGTCTGTAGGTTATCATGTTTTTGCTTGAAAAAAGAGATCTATCTCTTCCCCATCACACATGCAATCACACTATATTTACCAGGGAATTTGACATTTGAGGACCAACTTACCATTGTCTTGTACATAGTTGTTCATGTTGAGAAGCTAGCATCCAAACTTTATCCATAATAATCCACCTCCTCAATTACACACCTAGACAAATGAATTTCTTGGACGAATGAATCCACTGAATAGGTTCCCTTTCCTATTCCTCCTGAACAATGAGTCCAGGTATTTGTTGATGATTTTGAATTTTCTTTGTGAGTTAATTGTGTTACCTTATATCACAAATATGAAAATACTAAAAAGATTATGTTTCAACAATCCCTTGACTAATAATACTGTTTCTATACATGAACTTGATACCGAGCTTTACCTTGCACTTATCTCACCTTTCTTTATCTCCAAAAGTCATTGTTCCACCTCCATAGGACTCTGTGAGAGAAATTTATTATCTCTTGTCAGTGCTTAAACAACACTTCGAGACATGAGTGTTCCCCTCACAGATCCTGCAAAAGAACTTAAGTTAGTACAGGAACCCTGGTTTCCCTGGGTTCCTTTAAAGAAGAACGCCAATGTCTGTTTCATTACCCAAACTTGTTTAACATTGTGTTTCAATTACGATTTGCTTCTTGTATGCAGTCTGTTCGTAATACCAGTCCTACCACAAAAGGTACACAATCTTATCTAGTAAATCAACATACTTTCTTCTTTCCTTATTTTACTGAACATAGCCTATCCTTTAGTTCATTGTTTGAGCTTCTCCATCCATTGCAATTACTGCATGACAATCTCTGTTCTTTCTGGCTTCAATGTTCCTTTTCCAATTTAGCTTATCAAATTTATTTCCTTCAATTCCATCTGAGTTTTTCAAAATCTTTTTAAAGTATGTTTGGAGGAACTTGAGCATTCAGATCAATCACCATACCTTGATTGAGTCAATTCAACATTTAACATTAATATTATCAATTGATCTTTCCATAATTTCCTTCAAAAACGTTCTTATCGAAAAGTCAAAAATTCCCCTGAAACATCACCTTTATTTTCAATCCAGCAGTGTTCCGGGCAAACTTCTAATTTCTTTTTCAAGTTCATGTAAGTTTTAGTTACTACTCTCCAACATCATCATACCAAACACAATCAACTAAAGTTATTTAGGAAAATCATTAGTTGGGGATTAGATATACCTCTCGATTGTATCTCTCTTCTCCATTGAGACAAGATGCGTTTTCATTTCATCTGATCTTCCTCGTCTCATCAGTTCTCGAGTCTCCCCATGCAGCTATCATGGCCTTTCGCTCACATCAGTCATGTATAAAGAGTTTTTAGTTCCCTTTCCTGTTCCTTGGGTCTTCCTTTTCTTTTTCAGTTATGCAATGGGACATCTTTGATCTAGATGCAGGAAGCACCACATCGATGACATGATGCTCAATCTTTGAGTACCTGCTCTTTAACAAACCTTGAGACTTGTTAGGTTTAAACATCGTTAAAACATCTTCTAGGCATGCAGCCTTCTATCATCAACTCATTCTTCTGTCTCATCAGCTTGATGCTAAGTTACTGCCTTGTGGGTTTCACTAGAACTGCTTGACTTAAGTGCAACATGGGTCATTGAAGAGAACCCCAAGCTGCCAAATGTTAAACGTTAGCGAAATCCTTGTTCTTGCAAGGCAGTGACCTTGCTCTCCATTTTCATCTTGAGGAAGACTTTTGAAGGACTTCCTCACCTGTTCATCAATTGGATTTGCTTTCCAAAGAAACTAATTCATAATAATATTAGTAAATTGATGAAGCATTTCTTGAATATTTCTTTGTATCATTTCAAATCTCTCATATTTAGACATTAAGAGATCGATTGGATCTTTTACTCATTGTACCTTCTATGAGTATTTGAAGTAAATCCCAAATCTCGCTTCATCGTTCTTCACCCATGACACGATTTTTTTCATTGGTCCAAGTCACAGTGAAGCGAGTTGCAACAAGTGCATTAATTCATTCTGTCATAGTCATCTTTGCCTTTATCAGAGATGGTTGGATTTACCTCCTTTCAGCAGTAGTGTTGGACACACAAACACCAGCTTCGAATGACTCTCCAACCTAATAATTCTCAGCTTAATGAAGATTTCCACTCGTTCTTCCAGTATGAGAAGAACTTCCCATTAAATCATGCAAGACTTGAGTTGAAGAACCGTTCTTCGAGTTTCTCTGATGTTCATCTTGAGTTTCTTGGTTCAACAATTCCTCGGCAGGTTCCTTAGTTTATTGCAAGACTTAGCTCTGATACCAATTGTTGGATCTACCAAAACGTTACAAGATGGGGGGTGAATTGTAACTATAGGTAACTAAGCTTTTGCGGAATTAAAAACTTAGAAAGAAAACAGAGAAACACGATCAAGTTTTCACTAACACATGAAACTCTCGTACACTGTCAAGAGATAAAACTGTGACCTGATACCACACAGATTTCTTCTTAGATTTATTTGGAATTCAACACCTAGTACAATCTAATAGCTCTTTCAATTCCTCTCGAACTTAAAAATCTCGTCCAATTAACCCCTCTGTTATTGAGCCACTTCAACTCTTGCACCCCACTCTCTTACAAGCTCCTTAACTCTCAAAACCAAACCCTTTGAGATACAAACACTCAACATCCTCTTAAAGTAAACTCGACTTGACAGCAATTACAACTCGATTAACTAAACTTATTGCACTTGCTCTGGTTAGAACTGACTCAATTCTTTGTTGCGTCAAGTGTAGTCGTGAAAATGATTTCTTTTCCTGTATTATAGATGAAGTCTTATGCGTGGAATTAAGCATTATGCCACTACCTCATTACTTCCTCTATTATGAGATCTCCTTAGTGGAACTTAGGCTATCCTAAGTCCACTCCACTTCTATCTTCAGTCCAATTGATAGCCTTCCATTAATTTCTCAACCTTACTCCTACATTTTGTACTCGTCTAAATTCATCTTCCTAAAATTTCTCATAACCATTAAAAGTAATATTTTCCAAAACTTACCACTATTTAATCCGATTTTAAAATGCAAGATTACAAAAACATTTTTATCATAATTTACTTCAACAAGTTATAAAAACTAGTATAAGTATGTTTAAAACATTTATTCAAAACTAATTGGGAATTTAAATTATATTACATAAAAGATATCTTTTTTTAATACCAACCCATTAATATTAATTAAAATTAACTTATTAAACCTGCATTATATTATCTTATATCTTATGCGCAAACTTCCACATTATTAATGCCAATTTAACCAAACCTAAAAAATATAAAATCTAAAGTTTTATACCCTTGATGATTCACCAGGTAGATCTCGATCTGAGTTCTTCAAGACTCGATTCCTTGATGCTTGAGTTTCTATCATGAACTCTTAAATCTCAGGCCACAGAACTTACCTTTCCACTTTGATCATCCTTACTCCATGAAGCTTTAAAAAACTTACCGTAAACAAATCACACAACACTCATATACCAAAACACATGAGTTTTCTTTTTTTTTGTTGTTCATCATCAAAAACTAGGTTCAACAGTTATGGCATCCTGCATTACGCGTACTTCGGTCGTTGCAGCTAGTATCCGCTTTTGAGCATCACGTCTCATATAAATGTTTCTATACTTGAACAGACCGGGGACTCGCGAGATTGGCGCTGTGCCCACACCTAGAAACCATTCTTAAGCTTGATGCCCCACCATGACACGCTGCTGCTGCACTACAAGTTGCAATGTTTTACACCTCCTTGATCACACACAGATGATGTGTAATGTACTGTTAAGCCTAGTCATGGACCCTCTTGACACCTGACTGACCTGTTTGAAACATAAGAACTAAAATAAGGCTGACTTTATTTTTCTTTTGCATATAGGATCATGCTAGTTTGGCATGCTACGGCTTTTAGACTAAGAACCCTAGCTTTGCTACATAAACACATAAGTCTCAATCATGTAAACCAATCCTCATATCGCAATGGTGATCATCCTTTGGTGTCTAATGTTCAAAAAATGGTGCTAAACTAATCATTAGCGTTGCGCTTTGTTAGTTAAGCAATTGTAAAACGCGCTTGAACTTTACCTTTCCTTAAAAAAACAAGAAGAAGCAAAAAAAAAAAATGGCACAAAAAAACAAAAAAAAATAACAAAACAAAAAGTGAAAATGAAAAGATTAAAGGCGAAAGCAAATTTTCCGACTGTTCATGCACTTTTTAATTTTGAGTCAAATCAAAGGCAGGAATGATCACCCCTAGGCATGCATCATCACAAGTTGAACCGACATAAACTTAACTTTTGTTCCATTGTGCACAAATAGGGAAAACTCGAACCCACCACCGCGATTGGTTCGTAAACACGGGCTCGACTAAGTTTGTGGAGCAGCCAATCACTTCTTCTAGTTCCAAAGAGTCAGACTCTCGAGCCCAGCCAATCAAGCTCTCCTTCACCAACAACAAACACCTTATTCACAGCGCCAATCTACACCCAGCCAATGGCGAAGAATAACAACGTCAAGCAACTGGAAAGCCACCATGAGCCTTGCAAGCCCAACTTTTGCCCTTAGCAAGCCAACTGTTCTGAGTTATCCATAAAAACCTCAAAAAAGTTGTCCAAAGCGACCATCAAAGAATATCTACTTCGAACACCTGAACTCGAGAACATTTCAGTAATATCCCCTAAAAATTCTCTACTACGACTGTGCCAAAGTTTAAACCAGACTGACTATCCTAATTCCATCTCAAGGGTTAGGCTACTATGCTATTAAGGAATGATGCTGCCACTTTTCCCTAAGTGTTTCCATGTCACTGACCTAATCTGCCGAAATGTTTCTTGCACTTCCCATTAAGGACATTGCTATCTGGGATAAATCACACAAGATTCATGACCTGACCACAATAACATTAATTTCCACCTCTCTTAGAACCTTAAATCACAAGCAAGATGAAAAAGAAAGATTCACCACAACCTGCTTGCCTGGAAAAAGTGCCGCTTCAAATGGTGAATTCCCCTTCTAAAATGGATGTGAAAATCTTCATCAACAATTGCTCCAAATATCGCAACCACCTTCGTACTTACTGGAACCTTCGACAAGATCTACCACATCGGCATTGATTCAAGATGACCTTATCAAAGAGAATTCCAAGAACAAGACTCAAAACAAAAAGAACTATGCATCCACACTCTAAGGAGTATCAATCATCAAGCGGTTAAGTTCCTAACGACGTATGCAACAATTAAACAATAGCGAATGCAATGCAAATGTCAACACAACGAGCAATGCAATGGTGTAGTCGCGCTACCGCCGTAGCGCACTTACACTCCGCTTGGATGACTCAAACCAGCATTTGAAAACTCTCCATCAAGCTTATCTTCCGATTGGGCCTATTATATCCTCCTGTGGAACAAGGCCCAAGATGGGATGCCTACAATATGCAGTATCATATTGCAATAGCCAGGGATCTCGAAATTTCATCACTCTTAAAGGATCTCTTGTAAACATGGTCGATGTGGCAAGCTTCCTCTCCTCCCGGGCGCTAATAAGCAAACACTCAAACCAATATGTTAGGCTGCTCATGCTCGAGAAGGAGATTGCTTGACCCCGGTCCTATACTCCTACCATGGTTGCACCAACCGTGGCTCTGTCAACCCATAGTATGAAACCCTTATTTAAGAGGAAGAAATGGCATGAGATCCGCAACATCGTCCCGCATTGGACAACCTTCCTGACCTATACTCCAGAAATTTAAAGAGCAGCTTACAAACATTAAGTCCCTACTAGAGGTATGTGCGTCAACCGTCGTGGAAAAGAATATATGATGAATCTTTGGAACCACTATCTCTCGCAATTATTGACTTACGAGTAGGGCCTTTCCTCAATCCACCTAATTCCACCGCACCAAAATGTGGTTACACAATTCACGACCCAGAACCTCGGAAGAAAATGCTCATCTCTAGCATCACTATACTTTACCAAGAACAGGATCGCAACAACAAACATGAAAACTACTCGAGAGGGCAAGATCATCAAGTGCACCGCAGGACGAAGAACCAATGTCAGGATTCTAAATCGAACTAGTCAGAGTCTATGTCATAAAAGGTAGATACTATCCTAGAGTTCCTCCAGCTTGTCAAGTGCTTAGTCCCTTCCCTTCAATCAAGTCTCTTCTGAGACAAACTTATCTATACTCTCCTCAGATTTTAAAACATGCTCCTTCGTTCTCTCTTTCCCCTCTTATGATCTTATTCACTACTCCGACAAACAAAACAAACAATAGTTAAAAAGGTAGTAGGAAAGAGCACGAAAATAAAACTTCCGTCATCTGGAGCGAACAAGACAATAAGCATCTACACAATGAACACGCGAGATACAGATTGTCTGACACTGATCCACAAGAAAGTAACTAGTTGCAATTAAGAAGCTCCCGGCTGTTTTGCTTGTCCTATGAAGACATGCGACGGATTGAATCAAACATCGCATCACAGATTGCGCTCATAAGGGGGGATTAAATAGCCATTCAACAAAAGCTCCGTCGCATGAAACCGATGTTCCCTTAACATTAGCAAAATCAGTTCGAACAACACATCAAGCTTCATTATTGAGGTCGTCAATTACCCTCGAATAAATAGAAAATTTTGTTCTAGTACCTAAGAAAAGATGGACGGTTCGAAATGTATGTTATGATGTTTGTGACTTAAAACAACTCTGAAAGACGACTTCCCTTTACCAACAAAATGTTCTCGTAGACAACACATCAGATCATGCCTTGCATATCGTTCATGGATGGTATGCGATGTATAATCAGATCAAAATGGCTGAAGAAGACATGAAAGGACAACCTTCACCACTCCATGGGGCTTATCTACACTGTATGCCTTTTGGTCCAAAATCAGGCGCACTACCAATCACTTCACACTCACTTAAACATATACATAAAAGTTAGAGTTATATGTCGACATGATTGTCAAATCAAAGACCGTAAGGACATACCCTTGCACTAAGGAGTTCTTCCCAGAGACTCTAACAATCAACATTTGCCTTTAACCCAAAACTCCTTCTGATCACCTCAAGCAACTCTTGGTTTTTCATAGCTCTCGAGTCATGAGATAGATCCAACTAAGATCAAAGAAAATCAGTCGCTTAGGTCCACGCAAAACGAAGACGAGATCCGAGGTTCTTGGTAGACTCGGTACTTAGCAAGTCTCATCTACAAACTACAATGGTCTGTGAAACCATCTTCAAAAATTGAAGAAAGCACCCCGTAAATGGATGATAGTGCCACAGCTTCGAAAGGATCAAGAACCTCACTAACCCTCATGGTAGCACCCTCTCCCCTGGCATCCTTTTAAGGCTCTATCTTTACAACAAGGCACCTAGCCGAAGCCATGGATCGCCAAAGAAATAGATGTAGAAAAATGCTATCTACTGACCTTAGCAAAAAAGTTGCTTCCCTACGGAACTACTTGCATTAGGAAACTATGCTTAGCTTTATGTGCATCATGAAAGCTCCGACTTAATGCTCACACATAACTACACATTAATGAAAGGGATCCCTACGCACCTCTTTTGAAAAGCCACAAACGTACGTTTATGTCCAGGTGCTGGTATTCTCACTGAATGACCGAATTCTGCCTCAAAAACCCACAAGGTATATTGACTCTAGAATTCCTAGCAGACTCTCCAGACGAATTCCTTCCCGATCACTTCCCACACGAGAAACTAATATGTCTGAGAAGATCAGTGTCTATACTTCGACAGTGCCATCTATCAAAAGCCATTCAATTTGGAGGCTTCTAATTCTCACCACAAGAGAGCACACCCCAATCTTCGAAAGCCGACTTCGACATCACTACAATGCCCAATAAGATTTTGGTACTAACAGCCGCTATGCACGTTAACGTTAAGAAATTAACAGAATATGTGATTCCTCACTCATCATAAATCCAGATTTCAGGCCGATGAAGTACAAGTGAAGCCTACTCCTTATCTGTCTTACCTGAACATTGCCTCCCAATAGACAAGTCGATTAAACACTACTTATGGCAAAGATAATCATTCACAGTGCACTAAGCAAGCTCGATCCATGTACGAATTCTAGTTCAGTGACTCAAATGCCTTGCATCGAGTTGAAGGCAAGAACGCTTATGTCTACATTTAGACAAATGGATGAGTGCCCAACTTCGATCCAGAAAGCCTGACACACTTCAAAGAACGTGAAACGGATACTTCCCTCTAGTCAACATAAAAAATCATAAAGCTCTAAGGCGTTGCACTCAATACCTACTCAGGTGTGGAACTTTACAAATGTCCCACAACATCTTGACCTCCTTTACATTACTTACAAAGCAGCAAAACGATCATGAGCACGGTCCATGGCGATTGTGCACACACTACAGCTCCTAGCCTCTATAATCAATGAGTACTACTGACCACCATGAAATGATAGCATGAGACAGTTCGTACGTACGAGACCTGCCAGAAAACTCAATGCTCAGCATTTCTTTCGTCTCCCATAACCTTTCTCAACATTAGGATGACATAATAGAAGTATTACGCTGCCCGGGCAGATGGTCATGAATTCATAATTGTCCATGCTTACATCACAAAGTGGCAAAGCAGCGCCATATGCAAAGCTTCTAAGCACATGTAAATTCACGAAAGCCACATTTTCGCTATGGAGTCCCTCAGAAATCATTTACAATGCATCCACTTTCAAGCGTGTGTGCGGATATGATGCCAAATATGGAATCCACAACCAAAATCATCACTTAACAGCCACAAAACAATGAGCAATTGAAAGTACCTTAATATCAAAACAATTATCTCTAAAATGACGGAGAATTACAGAATTGCCGCAAAAGCTACCCTTTGCTCTATGGTTACGACCTCTATTCGAACTTCAACGGGGTGACTCCTTTTCACTAGTATTATGGTGCCGAAGCGTTCGATAGTAGAACTAAGATCCCGTCTCTACGCATTCCTAGAAAGTACTTGCAGGAGCAAAATAGTTAAGACAAATTCGCATTAGCTTTGGTCGACAAAAACGGTTGGCAGCCTGCATCATGTGCAAGCAACCAAGAGGGTCGAACGGTACTTCAATCATGAGTCAAATTACGAGCATCAAAAAGGTATTGTTCTAAAAGCATCCGCAAGACAATCCTATATCTTCGAGCAAATCCGTCCTACATTGGGCAGGTCCCAAATTGTCAAGAAGATCTTACCAAGGAAGTTCAACTAAGACACAAAATGTGAGATTTCTCAGCCTCACCAACTTAGACTAGCTCAAGAGATTACGTAAAGCCATACATGCGGCATGCGTTTCAGCTTAACAAAATAGCACCGATGCATCAGAACTCGGATATCCAGTTCCCATACGGAATACATAGCAACCTCGCCCTAGGGTTCACCACAAAAAAAGTGCCCTACTTGTTTAGAACTAGCAACTGAACAACATATCAAGCCGGCAATTGTACGAATTTTCTTTAACATTGCTCAAATAAGATTAAAAGCCAATGAAAGTTTTGTTGTATTTATACTATGAATAAATTGACCACTACATACAAAAAAAATTTTAAACTCCAAGTTCACTTATCAGATGCCAAAAGCAGCATCAGCCAATCACTTTATTAATCAAAAAAAAATAACATTAAATGAAACAAGAGTTGTGGAAAAAAGAATCACTCCTTCCTCTACTTTCTGGATGTTGGCATTCATCCTTCTTACACCCCGAGCTCACCTTTAGGTTTCCTCACCCCATTGCGTATCTTGAGTCTATCTCTACTACAACGCGCCCCTTTCCTTGCTCTTAACCTCCAAGCACTTCTTAGCACAATCTTCTTTTAGGAACATTGAGTCAATCCTCAAAGGGAAGTCTTTCAAGCCCTATTCCAAACTAGCCCTTTCTTATTGACTAAGTCTTCCTTAGCAGTAAACAGCCCCTGATTAGCCAACAACGGTCTCAGTAAAATCACAATCTGTGAGTTCCTTAAGTTTATGATACAAACTATACAGAAACAGGTCATGTTAAGTATTGATATATTGTTCTAGAACCAGCAGTGGATACGTGTGCCTCAAACACGTTAATATAATTTGAATGCTTGACTAACTTGTTTGTTACAGGGAACAGCTGATTATATGAAAAAGCTCATTTATGTACAAAAACCTACGAGTTTTCCTTGACTGTCTGAGAAAATCGTGATATCTTTTTGCTGTAACATTGTATAGTGCATAATAATCGATTCTAGACTTAAGTGTGAATCCTTTCGAAAACTTTCGAAGAAAGAAGCTTAGGACGTGGGTCCGCCCCGAGCGGGCGCGCGCTTGTACTACATCGAGTGCGTTGCGGGCTGACCACGGAACCCGCACGTGAGTGCTGGGGTTTGTCGATAAGGGATCGCCACCGTGCCTATAAAGTTATTCACGGACGCCGAACGGTGTGCCAAATTAATGGCCCCACATTCTGATTCCATAACCAGTTCGTGGTCCGGGACATGTACGAGATCAATCTGTAACCCAATTCGCCCGCAGTAGCGGGCCTCTACTCGGTCTCATGCAATTCCCATTCATCTGATTATTAATGCACATAACTAATTTTAGCACGCTTAAAGCCTACTAACCCTAAAATTACTACGAAAGTGTGTTATATGCACAAAGACTACTAACCTAAATTGTGATCACTTGCGTTATTCAAGTTAAAACGGGCCTAAAACGGTGTCCATAGTTAATCTGATTAATATCACATAATTTCGTCTTGTAGCAAAAGATAACAAATGAACAACAAGACAATGCGAAGTATATGAACTGCAAACATATATACAAACCAAATCACCCTAAACTGCAAACACAACAAAGGTTAGTTCTAATAAAAACAACGCGAAAAAATTCCACCTTGGAATCGCTATATAAAGACAAACAAAAACCAGATTTAGTTATAAATAAAAACGACGAAATGAAATCTCCCCTTGAATCGCTATACAAGATAGAATCATTAGTATTGAACAAGTGATAATTAATAGGAAAATGAAAAAAAAAGAATGAAAACAATGAAAAACATTGAAAACGTAATGACAATCCTACATATTTTACCATGAACAACAATAGTGGTTTCTACATGTTATTATAATCGAAACTCGTAACATTATTAATTATTGAAAAAGGAATATTTAATGCGAGTATCTCAGAAAAACCTTGTTATTGCTTGTTGAACAAACAAATCGATTCTATTAACTCAAGAGACGAATGTTTAGAGTATTTGAGAGTGAGAGAGATACGCAAGTTAAGGACAGGAGACGAGAGAGGAGAGAATCGACGTGTGTGAAAAACCGGTCTGAAAATCGTGTGTGTTCTGCTATATACCAGTCTGCGTTATATACGTTGGTACGCTATATACGCAGAGGCTGCGTATATACGCAGCCTCTCGTATATACGCAAGCCTCGCATATATATTTTCCAAACTGAAATATTTCTATTCCTCCGATTATATTTCGTGATTTGCTTGACGACGCCACCTAACACCCTTCTCTCAAGCAAGGATTTCTAGAGTGTCTAAAGTCCACGTATTTCCTGAGTATTTTTGTGTATTTTGAATTTTTTTGTATTTTTGCGTACTAAAAACTTATAAACAAACCATAGAAAAATGTAGAAAAATCAAAAATAATCTAAAAATACTGGTGAGCTCAGACAATGTGAAGAGTTGATGGAGATCACCCAATATAAAATTATTTTAAAAAATCCTAAAATAAAAAGAACCTAAAAATAGACAAATAATTAAACAAATAAAGAAAAGTTTGCCCTTTTATTCCTTTCTCAATAGTTCGAGTATATCTCTCTCATGGTTCCCTATTTTTTTTATTATGTTATGAATTATGTTTTAAACTTTGTTCCGAAGTTCGTAACACAACTGAACACACTTAACACAATTATAATGCCCATTCCCAAAAGTTAATACTACRAARCATTTTACAGGAAGATCCTTAAATAAATCTAATTTAAGTACAAATCTTCTTTCTTCATGTAACTTCAAGACTTTAGGCTTCCTTGAATTTCTTCTAATGTGATCGACTCTTCTTTCGAATGTCTTCGAAAAGGCCTCCTTGCTCCAAGTTTTGTAATCAACTCCTTTGCTGCAGATGTAATAAGGTTAATGTATAGCAAAGTAGTATATGATTGTTTTTCAGCATAACAGTCGAGGGAATAGTTCCTACTGGTTTCCAACTAGTACATGGAAGACTTCATAATCAACTATTCCCTTCATATAAATAAGTTAGTTCAATAGATATCACAATCAAGCAATAACTTGTTTGGGGAAACAACTCACTAATACAACTGGTTCCAAACCAATTATTTTCATACTTACACCATCCTGTTTTYTGTGCCAATGTTTTTCTTCATTCAAAACCTAAGGGACTCAACACATTCTTAAAACTGWAATTAAAGGGTAGATTCTTASTTTACTCATTGGAACGATCGAAATGCATATAAGAATTGAAGAAATCCATTGAGAATTGAAGAWGTTACAAGGAAAACAAGAACTTGAGCTAAGCTTTAGTGGTTGTTTCTCTCTCTTAACTATTGCAAAGAATAAGATGACTATGAAAGTGCAWGTGATACTCAAGAGGGTGAGGGGGGATGAATTAAGTATATGGTAATTGTTGTAAATTTTTTTATTGTATTTGAGAACAGTTYTGTACGCGCGGAATAAAGCAAATAAACAACACAAGGATTTAACGAGGTTCAACTTCTAATAAGTCTACGTCCTCCACTCACTCTAACTCTTTTATTAATCAACTCAGAACAATAAAGAATTAMACTCAATCGCAAATTGCAACTATGCATGAGAATTCCCCAACGACTATAGTAGTTCAATGAAGCAATTCCGAGAACTGCTTCCCCAACTACTTGACCTATCAAGATACTCAATTACAAAAACTTTTTCTCTCGAACAAATTAGCCTAAATGCTTAGAAGAGAGTAAATTGAGCTCACTGTGATAGTTAGGGTTTGTTGCTTAGGTTAACATGAAAGGAGAGTAAGCTCTTGCTTAGGGTTTCAAAACATCGGCAAAAATTACTATCAGATGTGTGAGAATGCTTTATATCTTGGCAATAATTAAGAAATATATTATAAGAAAATCATTCTAATAATCAAACGTTTACGCATCCGCCCATAAACCCTGCTAAAATATATTCCTATAATAATCCTACTTATCATCTCTTTGTCTAACATACTACATATATTGGCTTGCTAACACACCTGGTGAACGGTACCTTGCCACTCTTCCTAACACCACCAACGCCCATAACAGCACAACCACAATACACAACACCTTTACAGCAACAAACCACCCCAACCTAGAAACACCACGCGACTATATAAAAAACTACGCCATCGAATCCCACCGTCACACCTCCCCTTCGAGAAAACACCGACATAACATCGCGACAAGCACCTAAACCTCCTACGAATCACCAATCATAACCCACTATGTAGAACTCGTATGCACCACCGTGTACGCACCCGGCACTAGCCACTCTCCTAACGTTTAACTCCCCCTAAATTTGAAGCAGATCACGAACCCAATTTCAATCGAATCACCCAAACTGTGTTCCGCCCACCATCAAACGCACACTCTCCCTAATTCGAACTACTCCCCCTAAATTCGAACCAACAACTAGAAATCAATTCAAATCAGTATGACAATTAATTGCATTTGTGGGGTTGCAAAGCGGTGGTGTTAATTAGGTGGTTGCGTTTGTGGGGGAGGGGGGTAGAAGGTGGAAATGGTGGGGTAAATGGTGGTGAGTGGGTGTGTGTGGGTTGTGGGGTTGGGGGAGTAGGGCGAGTAGGGGTTGGAGGTGGAGGGATTGATTGTCGGTAGAGAGAAAGAAGTGAGGGAGGGGGGGGTTAGGAGTAACCCTGAATAACATGTTAATAGGGTAAACGGTATGTTGAAGGAAGATGGGTGATATGTTAGAATTGTTATTGAATATTTTGTGTAGGGATTATTATGGAAGGAGGTAATAGTTCGGATTATTGATTCAATTTTTCCTATATTATATGAATATAATTTTCCTTGGTTGATATTACACCACGGAAATATAGTCATGATATTAATTTGCAAGAGTATAGATTATTCTTGATGTTTGCATATTAAAGATCTCACATAACCGAAATACCACTCGCAATTTGATTTCAAAACATTTTATGCGAAAAAGGAAACTTCCGTAAATATGAGTGATGAAGTTAACGCTAGTAGATTGGTCCAGGTCTGTTTTCATACCGGTTTCAATCATATGTGTTTAATTTAGTTGTGTATGCCAAGGAACAAAGATTCCTTGTCATCCGCAACTAATGCCATCTGATTTAACCTTTACCGCAATAACCCTTATATCACTTACATTAATTGCATTTAAACCTAAAGTTATTACAATAATTGATATTGGGCTTTTTGCAATCTTCAAGAATTTGGCTTCAAAGCGACGTCTTGTTTCCCTTGAACTTTGTTTTTGTAACATGTGCATACAACTTGTACAATATGATAGTTCAACAATTAGGTTTGTCATCATTCAAAACTTAAACTAGAGGACTCAACAAATTCACCCTTTTTTATGATGAAAAACCATAAAGTTCCCCCTTGAAAATAAAAACACTATTAATAAGAAACTTTTCAATAAGAATTCTCAAGATAAGAATTGAACTCAAGACAACTRGTTTTATATGTTTCCTGCAGATAAGCATCACTTTCACAAGTAAACAAGTTCACTACTAACTGACAATTTTTTTTTAACAAAAAACTCTAAGTACCAAAGGCATGTACATACCAACTAGAAACGAAGCACTTAGACTTAAACATGCAATCGCAATAAGAAGATAAGAAAGTTGTTYAGACTTATTTCTAAGCTTTTAGGATGAACAAAAGTAAAGTTCTTTTAATACACTAACTTCCAGGCCACTTCTAGTTTGTAACCTCTAACAAGGCTTTAAACCTTGTTCTAGTTGATGCAAAACACATGGGATTATTAGTTCATAATCTGTGCATACAGATTAAAACTTCACCATGCTTCCCCGTTTTGGCATCATCAAAATAAATTAGAAGACAAAATGAAGAAAAAAAATAAACACAAACCAGTTGATAAACTACTAAGTTGCATTAGTTTAAGCTAAATAGGTAGCTCAAATAGTATTCTATGGATGTTGATGATGCTAACGATTATTCTTGCAAAAGTACCAAAAGCTATTAGTCCTAATTAAAGTTATTACAAACTAGTAGYAGGCCAAATTACTTAATGAAATTGTCTTTGTAATTTAGGAAAGGGGAAACCACAATGCAGTTGAATAAAATATAGAGGGTTAGT
>SNQN01003449.1:22972-40827 GCA_008642245.1 Bassia scoparia | reverse complement strand
GAAAAGCTAAAGCATCTCTTACCTCATGTAAAAACATTGGATCAACCCAACTTTCAAACATAAAAAACCCAAAAAGAATAGACCTATCACTTAAGTCAAACAAAGCCTTAGAAACAAGAACAATGGACTTAATTTTCTTAGGCTTTGTACCCTCACTAGTAGCACTAGTTGGCTATTTCCTTTTCTTTTCTGTCGGGCACTGGCCTGGTTCTGTTTTTGTAGCCACCTCCTTGCCTTTGGATGCCCCTACACCTTTTTTTGCCATTGACTTCACTCTTGGGCTCTTTCCCACTAYATCCTTTGACACCTCCTTCTCAACTTCAMCCCCCTGAACATCAACCTCATCCACAATCTCCTTTTTCGAWCCTTTTGCAACTACTTTGGGTGTGTTTTTAGGTGTTAGGGTTGTAAATTTTGTAGGTTTGGGTGTAGAGGTAACAACCTTAGTTTTGTTTGYAGTTAGGGGCGGATCTTGGATAATTTGTCTAAGGGGGCCAAAGAAACTCTTGAACAAGAATCATTTATATATCAAACAATTACGATCAATCATTATTCGTAACAAAGTTTAATGAGCATAATACTCCCTCTGTCCTAAATTACTTGCTACTTTTTGACTTTTAGCACTATCCATATTTATACTTTGACTCCATTTAATTTTATATACGAGGGAAAAACATAGTTATGAGTGATCTTATTTAATCCGTCTTGATTACTTCTATATTACAAATATATAATTGTTATAATGTTTTCATAAATATAGCTCAAGATATTTTGATTTAAAATTGCATCTCGAAAACTGTAAAAAAGCAAATGTATCAAGTAAAAAACGACAAGGGAGTAGTGAAAGGTAGTGTCACGCCTTAAGTTTAAGAAAACAAATAAAATTAAAATTAAAGTAATCCYCGACTCTCCTGTAGCAATTTGAAATCATCTATGATAGATTTTGTGYTGTTGGGTTTAGCAGGAKMCTTCACAACCTTCTTAACCGCCTTGGGTGGTGGCGGTTTCTTCRTAGCCCCTTCTTTGCTTTTACCATCTCCTTTCGCATTTCGGCTACATCACCTTCCTCCTCAACATCATCTTTCTTTTGTCCTTCCTCTCTAACTTCCTAGTCCACCGTCTCAAACTTTTCCACTAGCTCCGACTCCTCCACTGGTTCAAACTCCTCTACAGGTTGTMTCCTCCTCCAATTTTGACTCCTCAACTAGTTCTAGTGAGAGAGTCTTTGATTTTGGTAGGATAGACTATATAGGAGTGGTGGTGGATTTAGGAGTGGAGGTTTTGTGGTGATGGCTTTTGGTGTTTTTGTTATTGGTGGAATATTTGTGGTGGTAGTTTTCTTAGAATTCCTCCTGATCAAGGATTCTTCCTCCCTTCTTCAACTTCATCTACCACAACTGGTTCCTTCACCACCTCAACTGTCTTCTTACTTTTCTTTGTTTCAATCACTGAAGAATCATAAATTAAATCACCTTACCCGCTAACCTATTGCTTCTTGTTTTACACATATTTGTAKATGAGAATGAACGTTTCTCTCATTTGAGCACATTAGAAAAAAGAATGGAAAGCTCGAACAATTTGTGTACCGAGATTTCAAGAGAGAATAAGAGAATAAAGTAAGAGATGACTTTAAAGAAGTCAGGAAATATTCATGATCAATTGAAAAAGAAAAATGGAAAGTATGATCATAAGAGATATTTATAACCAAGGCAAGAAAATATTCCAACGAATATATCGCAAAGATTTTTGAATAAAATAACCGTTTTGAAAAAACGACAATTTCCATGATTACAGTCGTCAGTATATTTATTTCCCTTATTTGAAATTTAGGAAATAAATATAATATTCGGAAGGAACCGCGTCAAGAATCTAGGTTACCGTCCAAGTGGTCTACAACTTATCATAGCAAAAATTATCTATTTTTTATATATATACACTAAAAAATCTAAATCTAAATTATTTTAATCTAATAGTATTGCATCCATAAATACATCACTTCCCGATAAATTATCTCAACTGGATGCATAATTCTGAGAGTGTAAATAGCCGCACCTTCATATGTTCAAATCAATTATAAATCTAATATTGAAGTTACTGACCGCAATTAATTACTCCTGCCATTTTTGACCCCGCTCAAATTTCATCTCCCCTTTCAAACCCTCACCACACAATACCCGTACTTTCACTTCATCTACTAGCCAATGCAATAATCCCTAAATATTTCATCATTCCGAGTGTGCTCTCAACCTACACCATTCAGAGACCCATCACTTCGTGTTTGAACTCACAACACCTCACCCAACCCCCACTATCCCAACACCCACTATTGAAGATCCTTGATAATATCAAACTTTCTTGATCTCTAATTTATAGTATATGAAGTACATAAATCAATGTGATTCTACGCTAAGTGACTCTTGTGTATTGTATGTGAAGGACTGTGTGTTGTGGCTTGTAGTTCTCGAATAATGCATTACTCCATTTCCAATTTTAATGCATGAGAGACGTATGGAATATGAGGAGTATGAGCTAATATATTGGAGATGGCGATGATCCGTTACGATAGAATGGGGTAGTCAGGATGTAAAATAGTTCCTATAAATATCACAAAACCTTAGGAACATGTAAATTTGTGATTAATGAAAGTAATTTTTTTATTCTATTTATACAATGATAAATCTAGAAAAATAATTCTCCTAGAATATTTTGGGCAAGCAAAATAATACTCATTGCATAAAATCTCCAAGTGCTATAAATATTTTCAAAACAATATCTTTGAATATTTTAGAAATCTTTATCAAAAATTTTCAGTTGGTGAAATATTCCATATGATCAGTGAACCTGGTTCCTACAACCTGGGTTCCCTATTTTCTGTATATTAGTTATGAATTATTTTAACTTTGTTCCGAAGTTCGTAACACAAGCTGATATCACACGCTTAACACATTTATAATCGCCCATTCCAAAAAGTTAATACTAACAAACATTTTTACAGGAAGATCCTAAATATAATATATTTAAGTACAAATCTTCTTCTCTGTAACTTAAGACTTTAAGGTTCCTGAATTTCTTCTAATTGTGATCACTCTTCTTTCGAATTTTGTCTTCGAAAAGCCTCCTTGCTCCAAGTTTTTATCAACTCCTTTGCTGCAGCATGTATGTAAGTATAGCAAAGTAGTATAGATTGTTTTTCAGCATCAACAGCGAGGGAATAGTTCCTACGTTGTTCAAACTTAGTACATGAACTTCATAATCCAACTATTCATATTATATAAATAAGTTGTTTCAATAAGTATCACAATCAAGCAATAACTTGTTGGAGAAATCAATCACTATACAACTGGTTCCAAACCATATATTTTCAGTACTTACACCATCCTGATTTGACATACTGTGCCAATGTTTTCTTCATTCAAAACCTAAGACTCAACAACATTCTTAACTGAAATTAAGGTAGATTCTTACTTTTACCATTGGACAGATCGAATGCCATATAAATTGAAGAAATCCATTGCAGAATTTGAAGAATTACAAGAGAAACAAGAAGTTGAGCTTAAGCTTTAGTGCTTGTTTTCTCTCTCTTAAACTATATGCAAGATAATAATGATGATTGAAAGTGCAAGTGATACTCAAGAGGTGAGGGGGGAATGAATTAAGTATATAAGGTAATTGTTGCATTAAATTTTTTTTTGTATTTGAGACATTTGCTACGCAGCGGAATAGCAAGCAATAAACACACACAGGATTAACGAGGTCTCACTTCTAATAGTCATACGATCCTCCACTCACTCTAACTCTTTTTTATTAATCAACTCAGAACAATAAAGAATTAAACTCAATCTGCAAATTGCAACTATGCATGAGAATTCCCCACGCATTAAGTTAGTTCAATGAAGCAATTCCAGAGAACTGCTTCTCCCAACTACTCCTGCCTAAGATACTCAATTACAAAAACTTTTCTCTCGACAAATTAAGCCTAAATGCTTAAGAAGGTAGTAAATTGAGGCTCTATGTGATATTAGGATTTGTTGCTTAGTTAACATGAAAGAGAGTACCTCTGGCTTAGTTTTTCAAATCATGCGCAAAGCATCTAACTAATCCCAAGATGTCACGTGAGAATGATTTATATGCCTTTGGCAATAATATAGAAAATATTATAGGAAAAAATTTCATTCTAATAACAAAACGTTTACCCCATCCGCCCATAACAAATCCTGCAAAAATAATCCTATAATAATCCTACTTATCACTTCATCCTTTTTTCTAATATATTCCTACATTTATATTTGGCTTGCTACAACCTGGTGTTACCGGTTACCTTTTGCCTGTTCCCTCCTTTCCTAACAACATCACCACCACGCATAAGCCACAACACCCACATAGCCCAACCACCTTTACCAGCACACAAACCACCCACCAAACCGTCGAAAAACCACGCGCTATATAAAACACTACCACCTCGAAATTCCCACCGCACATTCCTCCACCTTCGCAAGAAAACACCACCACACCTATCGCACGCACCCAGCACCTAAACCACCTCCCTACGAATCACCAAATCTCAACCCATATGCTAGACAAACTCGTATGCACCACGTGTAAAGCTACCCACGGGCACCTAAGCCACCCCTCCTATCGATAACCCCCTCACCATCTAATTGAAGCAGCCCATCACCGAGCCATATCTCGAAGCACCCCACGTTGTTTCACGCCACCATCCAAACTCAATCTCCTAATATCGAACCTACTCCTCCTAATTCGAACCCAACAACCTACGAAATCAATTCAAATTCAGCATATCGATTAAATTTTATTGGCATTTTGTGGGGTTGCAAGCGTGGTTTTATTAGGGTGGTTGCGTTATGGTGGGGAGGGGCGGTAGACGGTGGAAATTGGTGGGGTCAAATGGTGGTGATGTGGTGTTGTTCGTGGGTTGTAGTTGGGGGAGTAGTGGCCGAGTAGGGGCGGAGGTGAAGGGATGGATTGTCGGTAAGGAGAAGAAGGTTGAGGGAGGGTGGGTGGGTTTAGGAGTAACCTGATAACATGTTATACGGTAAAGCGGTTATGTTAGAAGAGACATAGGGTGATATGTTTAGAATTGTTATTGGAATATTTTGTGTAGGGATATTATGGACGGATGGGTTAAAAATTTCGATTATTAGATTAATTTTTCCTATATTATATGAATATAATTTCACTTGGGTTGAATAATACAACGGAACATATATCATAGATATAATTTGCAAGAGTATATGATATTCTTGAGTTTGCCATATCTAAAGATTCTCAACAATACCCGAAAATACTACTCGCATTTTGATTTCAAAACATTTTATGCGAAAAGGAAACTTTCCTAAAATATGGGTTGTATGAAAGTTAACGCAGTAGATTGGTCAGGTGCTGTTTTCATACCGGTTTCAATCATATGTGTTTTAATTTAGTTGTGTATGCAAGGACAAAGATTCCTTGTCATCCGCAACTAATGCCATCTGTTTAACCTTTACCTGCATAACCTTATCTCCTTACATGTAATTGCATTTAAACCTAAAGTTATTACAATAATTGATATTGGGCTTTTTGCAATCTTCAAGAATTGGCTTCAAAGCGACGTCTTGTTCCCTTTGCGAACTTTGGTTTTTGTAAACATGTCATAACAACTTGGTCAATATGATAGTTCCACAATTAGGTTTGTCATCATCAAAACTAAACTAGAGGACATCAACAAAATTCACCTTTTTTATGATGAAACTCATAAAGTTTCCCCCTTGAAAATAACACTATTAATAAAACTTTTCAATAAGAATTCTCAAGATAAGAATTGAACCTCAGACAACTAGTTTTATGATGTTTCCTGCAGATAAGCATATTTCACAAAGTTAAACAAGTTCACTTACCTAATGACATTTTTTTAACAAAAAACTCTAATACAAAGGCATGTACATACACTAGAAAGAGCACTTAGACTTAAACATGCAATGCATAAAGAGAAAAGAAAGTTGTTAGACTATTTCATAAGCTTTTAGGATAACAAAAAGTAAAGTCTTTTAATACACTAATCCAGGCCACTTCTAAGTTTGTAACCTCTAACAAGGCTTTAAAACCTTGTTCTAGTGATGCAAAACACATGGGTATTATTAGTTCATAAATCTGTGCATCAGATTAAAACTTACCATGCTTCCCGTTTTGGCATCATAAATAAATTAGAAGACAAAATGAAGAAAAAAATAAACCAAACATTGGATAAACTACTAAGTTTGCATTAGTTTAAGCTAATGGTAGCTCAAATAGTATTCTGGTGTGGATGAGCTACTGTAGACACTGAAATGTGGTTCCCCAAATGAGTAATCAGTGGACATCTCTGGTCTCGCGTTTGTTTCGACTCAGAAAAATGCTTTGAACTCACGAAAGTTGGAAATACGTGAGGTCGTACTCCGGAATTATTTGAGCAAGTACTTACAAGGCAAACCATGATTTTCTTTCGGTTTTTTTCAGCGATAAACTCAAAAGGTTTATTCGAAGGTTTTACAAACAGTCACGCTGGCGATTCTCCCGTGCTTTTTGTTTTCAGTCATGGTGCGTCACATTTTTCTGAATCCGCCAGGATATTTTTAAATTATTTTTCTGATTTTTCTGATGATTTTCCTTATGAATTTTGCAATGTTTAAAATCGCAGAAAATACATGAATAATTAGGAAATTACTCGAAATACGTGGAACCTTCTAGAACATTCTTAGAACTCCCTTGCTTGGAGAGCAAGGGTTGTCTAGGTGGTGAATCAAAGGGAGAATCACGAATAAATCGGAGGAAATCAAATAATCGAGGTTTTTGGAAAAAATTACAAGATATTGAGCGTATATACGCAAATGAGAAGCGTATATACCGCTCAACAGGAGCGTATAACGCTCAAGCAGTAGCGTATATACGTCAGCCCATCCATACGTTTTTGCCAAAAATTATACAGATTGAGTAGCGTATATACGCTGGGAATGAGCATATATACGCGTCCTACCTCTGCGTATATACGCATCATCCTCAGCGTATATACGCAGGGTTTTTCTGGCCTCGTTTTTTGCCTCGGTTGCCTATAAATACTCCTGCCTTGCTCAGTTCGAGACACGACTTTCATACGCCAATTCACGACTCTCTCACTGACTTCACTTGACATCGACTTCAATACACTTCACAGTCACGAGACAAGCATCCATCACTCTCAAAACACTCAAAACACATTCATTTCAATTCAAAGCAATCGATTCTGTTGATATCAATCATCAGCGAATAAGGGTATAAAATCTGAAGATTACTCACCAAAAACTCTCTTTCACTCTTTTTAATTCTTTGTCTCTTTTAATTTGATTAAATCATTATTTGAGTTTCCAATTCAATTAAAACCAATGTAGAACTCATTGTTAATGGTTTTCATGTAGAATATGTTAGGTTTTCTTAATCTTTCATTGTTTCCATGGTTTTTCTTGGTTTTCATTTATTATTATTCATATTATTATTGGTCAATTAATGCCTTTGTTTGCTCAATTAGCAATTCAATCGAAAGGCGATTCCTTTGAGTTTTTATTCTAACAATTCGATTGTTGGCAGTGACAAGGTGAGAAAGCGGCAGCACATACATTTAATTATGCCTTACTACCCTTTGTTTTCATCGTGCTCGATTATGTATATATTCCAACACACTTGTATATATTGCTTAAACAAGACCGATTTTTAATCGTTTGTCACATTAAGTCAGAAACATGGACGAACGGTTTTTCTAGCCTTATTAACATTGACTAACAATCAAGTGATCGGCCTATTCCATTGTAAGTCACTTGGTTTGTGTATATAGCAACCCACTAGTAATAATGCACTTTAAAGTCAACTCAATAGGCTCTTTTGAATTCATTGTTATGATTTATGGAACTACAATGAGACTGAGTAGAGGCCGCTACATGCGGGCGAATTGGGTTACGATCTGATCGTACCATGTCCGCGAACCACGACTGGTTACTTGATTGGACGTGGGCCATTAATTTGGCACCAAATGTTTCGGCGTCCGTGAATAACATATATAGGCACGGTGGCGATCCCTCAATTCGATGACACCCCCCATACGCTTCACATGCGGATTCCATGGTCACTCCTGACACTGAGCTGAGGTCCACGCCCTGCCTAAGGCGGGGCGAAGCCTACAGTTTTTTGGCGACTTCACTTGGGGATAACACCATTTTGGTGAGTGGACAAGACTTGAAAAGTCTCGTAGTTCCATATTCAAATCAAATTGGATTTTGCTTGTGAGACCTGTCCGATAGGGTCATGTCGTTAGCACCTTGGTCTCAATATGGGCATGTTTAGATGCTCGAGATCACCTTAAAGGGGAGATTTTATCCTTGGTTCGGCATGTGGTAATTGTCACTATGGCTAAGGTAAGTCCTATCCCGCCATGCGCGTATGACGATTTACTCGATAGTGTATATAAGGGGTTATCTCGCCATAATCACCAATATGTGTGGTGAAATGGCCACTCTAACTCTAGGCACGGTAAATCGTCAGACTTAACAGCCGACTTACTAGTTCCTTAGATCCTGACCTTAAGTGAATAGTTGGTTTGTGTTCAATCATGTGCTTGTTAACTTGGTGATCTTTGTTCAGTCAAATTTCTAGCACAACTAAGCCAGTCCTTTAATCTATGGTTTGTTCAAGACATGAAGTTTTGACAATCCCATAGGACCATTCAATCCAATTCAATCTCAAACTCCATTCGACCTAGAGTCTGACTTAGTTCGTCCAATCAAGAGTTAAATCCTGACTTAGATTCGACCTTTTTGGGCCTTAAATCTGAATTAGGTTTTAATTCAATCCAATTCACAGAACCTTAAGTTGAATTAGGTTCCAATTCCATTTCAATCAAGAGCCTTAAATCTGAATTAGGTCACTCCAATACTTCAAACTAAGAACTTAAAAACTGAACTCAGGTTCTTTCATAGACTCCAACCCTAGGCCAATTCAAGTTCAAATGGCTCGTAGGTCTAAGATCCTTATTCTGAAATAAGCCATCTTAGTTTGAATCTTTCCTCGAGTTCTAGCACCTTAAATCAGATTTTACGGTCTAGCCCATCAGCTACTTTCGAGTTAGTTCCTTAAGAGTCAGAACTCAAAACTGAGTTAGGTTTGTTCTTAAGAGTTTTTCAATCTTTTGTTTTCTGCGTTCTAAAGTGTAATTTCTTGATTTCAGCAAGATAGCAAAGACTCGCAACCCTGTCTCTGGGCCTAGAAGAGTAACAAGAAGCCAAACCCGACGCGCTCACACACAACCAACGACACTCCCATGGCCAAACATCAACAACAGCTTAAACGCTATTCTCAAAAGTCTCGGTCGGTGAATTCTCGCCTTGATGCCAAGAAAGAGCATTGGGGAGCTGAGGAAAAGAGGACCGCAAGAAAAAAGCTCAGTTGAGTCTGAAGGGGAGGAAGAAGACGATGCTGAGACACACTCCTCCCAAAGACTGAGAACGGAAAAAGGGTGGGCAACTAGAAGAGTTGGTCAAGAGAATGTTCCGAAAATTCAGTTCAAAGGGCCTCGTGTTGCTGATTATGAGATTAAAGGCCAGCTTCTAAGAAGTGTTTTGGTCATTAACTCGATTTGGCCCATAGTTCAAGGGAACTGAAGACCCAGAGGCCATCTCCCGAGTCCAAACATTCAATGGCTTAAGCGGAATTTGAGCAAAGAGAGTATTCCATTTTCTCGTGTCCCTATTACTGCCTTGAACCCATCCCATCCCAGGTGGTTAAAACTCGAATCAAGACAAGCTCGATGATTGGGAATACTGCAAACACGAGTTCCTAAGCAGTAAGGTACAATTCCCAGTCCTTGGTCTCCGTGAACTAGAGCCACCACACGCAAGGTGAGAGGAGAAATTTCTCTACTTTCCTTAAATAGGTGGAGGGAGAAGGACCGCCAGTATGACCATCGACCGATGAGGAAGATCGTCCGCATGGCATCAGAACCTTCAGCCAAGTATCGAGAGCCTCAGTTTCAACCCATTGATTCAATTTACTGGCTCTACAAAGGGTTGGCCTCCTAGTTGTAAGGAGAATGTTCAGCCCATGAAGTCTAAAATGTAACGGTGGGGGGCTTTAACAACGAAAGGTGGCTCCTACTTTTTTCCAACACTGATCAAATCAGCCACATCACCAATGACAACCTCTCTAACCATCCTGGCTCTTTCAACAACAGGCTCGAGGAACCAAGGACATTTCTTTTCCAATTGGTATGACTTTATGAGTAGGCCTTTGATAGATCTACTGCAAAAGGTGCAGCTTGCTTCTATTGGACCCACTCCAGACCCTTCAGATGATAGAATATAGGAATTAGGAATCAATGCCTATTGCAAGTTCACACCAAGGAAGGGGTCACAACCCTGAGAAACTGCAATCGATCTGAAGCCAAGGCATTCAAGACTGGTTGAAGATGGTCGCCTCCCAGTTCCTCTGCGGCGAAGATACAGATTCAACATCCCAAACCAACCCACTTGCCTAACAATGAGTCACACCAGGCGGGGTTATGATCCAAGCGCCTTCTTGAATTCGAGTTCATCGGAGTCAACAGTCCTAGAATATGTTTCTTTTCAATTCGTTGTCTTTTGAGTTAATGTGTCTTTCATAAGCCATGTATGTTTCAAATTTTTCTTTCATCAATAAAATGATTCATTTTGCAATATTTATTTTCTAATTCTATGCAAGTCTCAACACTCATTGGCCACAATTGTTTAATAATGCTGAATCAATTACTTAATTGGAAAATGCCCAGAGAAGGGCCTTCTTCACAGCTCCACAAAATGACCCTTCCTTCCATTCCCTTTGTCACATCAAATCAAATCCCTTGCAACCTTTGAACCACAAAACTATCATTGAGACCTATCTTCATCCTTTCCATCACCCTTCCACATCTACTAACCTTGGACAACGGTGCGTAGGAAAAGACACTGCAAAAGAAAGAAAGAAAAAAAAAGATAAAATGAAAAAGCAAAAATCAAAGTTCAATACAAAAGTTTTCACAAGCCAAAATCAATTTCAAAAATCAAATCCAAAAGTTCAAAGCCCAAATAAAAAGCAGAGTCTAAAAAAGCACATGCGCAACCGTGGGTCACTTCATAATTCATAGCTTTTTCAACCCTAAACGCACAGACTCACATTGCAACATAAAAGCCCTCTCACACGAGCATGGTCCAAATCACAATCAGAACACTTGATCTGATACCGTAAGGATATCACGTAGAGGCAAGAAAAAGCTCTCTGCTCGAGTTGAAGCACCCAATCAGCAGTAACAATTAAATCATCTGAGGCCTTCTTTGATGCTTTGACTTGTACATAAGAATTTAGATTATGGTTTGCCATGTTAGAACTCACAATAGACTCATGTCGAACACTACATCATCAGCAACCTCGCTCTAGCCACAATCTCTTTGACCCCTAATCACAAATTGACCTTTTTATTTCTTCGAACATAGCCCTATGTTTTGGTCACCCTCAAGAGCTCTCATATCAATCCCAAAGAAGTAAACGACGCACTTAACCTTGGTTAAAGTAACCGTCTCTGTGGGGAATGAACTACAATCCACACGATATCATCTCACCCTCCTATGGTTGATCTAAGCTCTGTAGACCACGTCTGTCTCTCAAAGTCTCGACTGGGGGCTCGTTGTATATGGGCACTCCTTATATTCCATGCTTAGGGGGCTTCTTTATCTCCTAAGCCCTATTATACGTTTCGTCTTTCGCTAGCCAATAAGTGGAAAATCCGAGAAAATCACTTATTGGACACTAATGTGTACTATAATCAAGAAAATCAAGCTGCTACGTCAGCAATGTAATCTACAAGCTCAAGCCTCACTTTTAAGCTCAGTCGGAAATGTACTTTCCTCAACACTGGCACTGGTACAAAGACTATAGACTCTAGTAATCGTCCTTTCATGTCTAAACCGACACTAAGACTGGCTCTCTTATACAAATTTCAATAGTCACTTTTCAAAATCATGCTCTACGAATCTGACCAACAGAAATAGTACCACCTACAAATCTGTTAGAACCAGATCCTAGACGGACTCTCTCCAAATTCAAAAGTCACTTTCATCAGTCTGAATAGACTAGAAGTCATCTTCAATCATGTCTAGAACCAGATCCTATGACGGCACTTCTTTCTCAAATCTAAAGTCACCTTCAAATCAATGTCCTAAATCAACCTAAGACAAGTACTTACACAATCTGTCTAGAATCAGACCTAGCAATCACTTTCAATCATCGTCTAGAATCAGACCTAACAAGCTCACTTCAAATCATGTCTTGAACCAGTACCTAAACAAGCCACTCTCCACATCCATGTACTTAAAACCAGACCTAAGACACAGACTCTTTCAAATTCAACTGACTCTCTCAAAACCATTCTAAAACCAGACCTAGACAAATCGCCTTTCAACTTCAATGACTCTTTGCATCAAAACTATGATCTAGACAGATTTAGCAAAGCCGGTCTGCTTCAGAATCAAATGAAACTCTCTCAAATCACATTACTACCAAACCGACTAAACAGACAAGGCTTTCCTTTCATGGCTCACTCAAGATCCAATTTGTCAAAACCAGACCAGACAAGACTCTTTTCAAACTCATTCTAGAACAGACCTAGACAGGCCCTTCCAAATTCAAAGACTCTTTCAAATAATGACTCTTGCCCTCTCTCAATATCAGGTCACAAGTTACAAGTCAACATTGCATGCAAATTTGCTAGACATAAAAACAGACTATGATCGTCACTAAGGTAGTCTTAATCCTGAATTAGGGCTATCGTTTTCAAGTCAATGCTCATTTCTTCGGAAAGCATGGGACGCAATCTGCAGTTCTCCAATCAGCCGAACGGGAGTATGACTGCTCAAGGACTCAGACACATAAAGCCATCGAACCGCATGGGACGGCTAAGGTAAAACTACCTTAGTTTGCAGGTACACCTGCGTCAAGCAAAAAGGGTAACTCAGGGTCCAGAACGTCTTGAGTTGCTCTCGCCGAATCGAATACTTTGACTTTCGTCTTACGAACTATCGTCTCTTCAGACTCAGTCAAAGTGGGGGCTTCTGTAGACCCTGAACAATGTGTCTCCCCAAATATGTAATCCGTGATGAAACATACCGCGTCTCGCGTTGTTTCGACTCAGAAAAGATGCTTTTGAACTCACGAAAGTTGGAAATACGTGAGGTCGTACTCGTGATTATTGAGCATAAGGTCACTTACAAGGCAAACATATTTCTTCGGTTTTCTCGATAACTTAAAGGTTTTCGAAGGTTTTCAAACAAGTCCAGCTGGCGATTCTCGTGCTTTTTTGTTTCCATCATGTGCGTCCATTTTCTGAGTCCGCAATATTTTTAAATTATTTTTCTGATTTTCTCTATGATTTTCTATGAATTTTGCAATGTTTAATACGCAGAATACGCAGAAATACATGAATAATTAGGAAAATACTCCGGAAATACGTGGAACCTTAGAACATTCCTAGAACTCCTTGCTTGAGAGCAAGGGTGCTCTAGGTGCGTCGAATCAAAGGGAAATCAGAAAAAATCGGAGGAAATCAAAATATTCGAGTTTTTTGGAAAAATATACAAGATCATTGAGCGTATATACGAAAATGATGACGTATATACGCTCAACAGTAGCGTATATACGCTCGCCATCCATACGTTCTTGCCAAAAAATTATAACAGATTGAGTAGTGTATATACCTGGGAGAGCGGTATATAGCGTCCTCACCTGCGTATTACGCTCATCCTCAGCGTATATACGCAGGGTTTTCTGGCTCGTTTTTGCCTCGTGCTATAAATACTCCCTGCTTGCTCAGTTCGAGACAACGACTTTCATACGCACAATACTGACTCTCTCACCTTCACTTGACACGACTTTCAATACACTTCACAAGTCACGAGACACATCCATGACACTCTCAAACACTCAAAACACTTCAACTTTCATTCAAAGCATCGATTCTCTTCGAATCATAATAAGCGAAATAAGGGTATAAATTGAGATCTACTCCCAAAAACCTCTCTTTCACTTTTTTTTAATCTTTTGTCTCTTTAATTTGATTAATCATTATTTGAGTTTCAATTCAATTAAAACCATGTGAAACTCACTTGTTAATGGTTTTCATGTAAATATGTAGGTTTTCTTAATCTTTCATTGTTTCCATGGTTTTTCTGTTTTATTTATTTATTCATATTATTATTGTCCAATACTAATGCGTTTGTTGTCTCAATTAGCAATTCAATCGAAAGGCGATTCCTTTGAGTTTTTATTCTAACAATTCGATTGTTTGCAGTGACAAGGTGAGAGGGCCAATACATATTTATTATGCCTTACTAACCTTTGTTTTCATGTCTCGATTATGTATAATTCAATCACACTTGTATATATGCTTAAACAAGAACGGAATTTAATCGTTTGTCACATTAAGTCAGATATCATGGACGAACGGTTTCTAGGTCACCTTATTAACATTGACTAAACAATCAGTGATCGCCTTATCCATTGTAGAAGTTTGGTTTGTGTATAATAGCAACCACCTAGTAATTATGCACTTTCAAAGTCAATCAATAGGCTCTTTGAATCAATTGTTATGATTTATGGAATACAATGAACCGAGTAGAGGCCGCTACATGCGGGCGATTGGGTTTACAGATCTGATTCGTCCATGTCCCGAACCCACGACTGGTTCTTGATGACGTGGGCCATTAATTTGGCACATGTTTGGGCGTCTCGTGAAAACCTATATAGGACAACAGGTGGCGATACCCTCAATTCGATGAAACACACCCAACCGCATTCACATGCGGATTCCATGGCTCAACTCCATGACACTGAAGCCTGAGGTCACGTCCCCTGCCTAAGGCGGGGCGAAGCTCACTAACGATTTCTTGCAAAATACAAAAGCTATTAGTCCTAATTAAATTTATTACAACAGTAGCAGGCCAAATTACTTAATGAAATTGTCTTTGGTAATTTAGGAAAGGGGAACCACACATGCAGTTGAATAAATCTAGAGGGTTAGTAGCAATAGATAGCCAGAAAGAAAGAAGGAAATTAATCAACTCCAGAGTCATTCAGTGCTCATCACTCGCACCTACCTCCTTTTCTCTTAAGTGTCTCTAAAGCATCTTTTTCATTTTCCTCAGCTCCTCTCTTCCTGCTCCTTCTGAGACCAGTTCTTCTTCTTCCTCATTTGTAGTAGCAAGGATGCCTCTTTTCTTCAAAATCTCTTTTGACTTTGTCTACAACACGGTCAAGTCTATCCTGACCCTCTTGTAGGATTCTTGACGTGTTGAGCAAAGCAATGTAACATTGTTCATCATATCTGCACTCTCTTTTTGCTCATAAGTTTGAGCTGGAGCTTAAGACATAAGTAGCCTAGAAAGCTGATTCATTACTGCTATGCCTTAACTCTTCCTTCACTTAGAACCACCATACGCATAAGTCATTCCTTTACAATAATTATTTGGCTCGTAAGGTAAGACATAGTGCATATCGTCTCCCACTATACGAACCTCCTATGATTAAAACAGGGTTAGCCATCCTCCGTAGGGCAGTGCATGGTTGGTTTTTTGACATAATAAATCATATGCCAGAATATCTGCAGGGAGGTTGATTAGAATGCGCTCATTTGATATATAATGAAACTTCTCCACTACACTCATCGCGACTCTTAGCTGTGACTAAGGTCTTTTGAGGAAATTGTATGGAAAACTCATGATTTTTCCCAAGTTGGCCAGTAGTTTACCTTGCTTGATAAGCGGACCAGTAAAACTAGTCTGGATCGATCTTTTGTGTTTCCTTATATTTGGTCATTCTCCTTCGATAACATCAAGCCCTTATTAGGGACTTTTAGTTTCTGCTACTTTTTTCGAGTCACTTAATTGGAATGCCTTACAAATCAAAGATGTACCATCATCCTTTGTATGTGCTATTCTTAATTCTTTATCTAAAGATACACATCTATTCCTTAGCCAACGAGACATTTCTGAAAAGCTGATCATCTTACCTCATGTAAACTTGGATCAACCATTCAAACATAACCCAAAAGAATAGACCTAATCACTTAAGTCAAACAAGCCTTAGAAACAAGAACAATGGACTTAATTTTCTTAGGCTTTTACCTCACTAGATCGACTAGTTGGCTATTTCTTTCTTTTCTGTCGGCAATGGCATGGTTTCTGTTTTTGTAGCCACCTCTTCGTTGGATGCCCTACACCTTTTTTTGCATAATGATTCACTCTTGGGCTTTCACTCATCCTTTACACCTCCTTCTCAACTTCACCCCCTGAAAATCAACTCATCCACAATCTCCTTTTGATGACTTTGCAACTACTTTGGGTGTGTTTTTAGGTGTTAGGAGTTGTAAATTTTGTAGGTTTGGGTGTGAGGTAACCACTTAGTTTTGTTTGCAGTTGGGGCGGTCATTGGATAATTTGTCTAGGGGGCCAAGAAACTCTTGAAACAGCATATCATATATCTCAACAATTACGATCATCATTATTCGTAAAAGTTTAAGGAGCATATAATACTCACCTCTGTCCTAAATTACTTCTACTTTTTGACTTTTAGACTATCATATTGACATTGACTCAATTTATTTTATATACGAGGGACAAACAGTTTATAGTTGATTTATTTAATCGCTCTGAATTACTCTATATTACAATTATAATTGTTATAATGTTTTCATAAATACAGCGCTCAAGATATTTTGATTTATTGCATCTCGAAAACTGTAAAAAACAAATTATCAGTAAAAACGACAAGGGAGTAGTGAAAGTGTAGTGTCACGCCTTAAGTTTAAGAAAAAAATAAATTAAATTAAGTAATCCGACCTCCCTGTAGCAATTGAAATCATTCTATGATAGATTTTGTGCTGTTTGGGTTTTAGCAGGAGCCGCTTCACAAACCTTCTTAAACCGCTTGGGTGTGGCGTGTTCTTCATAGCCCCTTCTTTGCTTTACATACTCTTTCGCATTTCGGCTACATACCTCCTCCTAACATCATCTTATTCTTTTGTCCTTCTCTCTAACTTCCTAGTCCCGTCTCAAAACTTTTCACTAGCTCGAATCCTCCACACTGTTCAAACTCTCTACAAGGTTGTCCTCCTCCAATTTTGACTCCTCAACTAGTTCTAGTGAGAGAGTTTTGATTTGGTAGGATGACTGATATAGGAGTGGTGGTGGATTTAGAGTGGAGGTTTGTGGTGATGGCTTTGTGTTGTTATTTGGTGGAAATTTGTGTGGTAGTTTTCTTAGAATTCCTCCTGATCAAGGATTCTCTCCCTTCTTTCAACTTCATCTACCACAACTGTCCTTCACCACCTCAACTGTCTTCTTACTTTTCTTGTTTCAATCACTGAAGAATCATAAATAAATCAACCTTACCCGCTACCTATTGCTTCTTGTTTTACACATTTTGTAGAGAAATGAACGTTCTCTCATTTGAGCACATAGAAAAAAGAATGGAAAGCTCGAACAATTTGTGTACCGAGATTCAGAGAGAAAAGAAATAAAGTAAGAGATGACTTTAAAAAGAAGTCAGGAAATATTCATGATCATTGAAAAGAAAAATGGAAAGTATGATCATAAGAGATATTTAAACCAAGGCAAGAAAATATTCCACGATATATCGCAAAGATTTTTGAATAAAATAACCGTTTGAAAAAACGACAATTTCCATGATTCACAGTCGTCAGTAATTATTCCCTTATTTGAAATTTAGGAATAAATATAATATTCGGAAGGAACCGCGTCAAGAATCTAGGTTACCGTCAAGTGGTACCAACTGGTTTT
>SNQN01003449.1:0-22947 GCA_008642245.1 Bassia scoparia | reverse complement strand
ACTAACATGTTTGGTGCAATTATCAATTAAAAATAATTAGCTCATGCATTTGAGTTCAAATAATCAATTTAACATAGCATAAGAAACTTTGTGAGACCAAAAAAGAAAAATAAATGTACAGAAAAAAACAGAAGAAAGAATATATACAATCACATCTAGCATCTTTCTACTGCACATGCATACCGTACATGTTTTTTTCTCAAACAAACATGATACTTTCTTCTACACACATGGTTCTCTGTTTGAAAACTTTGTAGGCTTGTTGTGCGGATAGATATTACAAAACACCTCATCACTCCTAGGTCAAATTTGTCAAAATTTGATTTACCAATATTGTGTACAAAGCATTTGCACCCAAAATCAACGTAAATGTTTCAATGTTCGTTTTCTCCATTTAGGAGCTCATAAGTGTTTTTTATAATCAACCTTACCATTACTCTATTCAAAATATAACAGGCAGTGCTCATAGCTTTAGCTAGAATTTCGAGGCATACCACACACCAGAAGCATGGTTATAGCATTTTGTTTGTGGAGTTTGAGCTAAGAAGTTAAATGACACACCAATGATTATAAAGTAGTTACAAAGCTTATTGTTTCAAACTCAAAACCATGATCAGATTAGTTAGAGACCAATTGATGGTTATCTGTTTTGGACATGTTTTACCAATATTTCAAATCTCAATTGTTTCATTTTTAAACTTTAAAAATTTTCATGTAAAACGAGAGTAATCATTAACTAACACAAAACACATTTGAATCATTTCTACTGCACACACATGTCACAACAAATCCATGTTTGCAAGTTCGAATGGTTAAGTGTGCTTAACAAATTTTTCGCTTAAAAGAAGATTTGACATGTTTACATTTTGCACATTCATGACAAATTTATCTACAATAAAATTGATGTTACTAAACCTGTCACATTTTGAGATCTCAAATTGTTTAACAAAGTAAAACTTACATGTCCAAGTCTCTTATGCCAAAACCAATGATTATCATCTTCTACAACACTAAGAAAGTTGCATTGTTCTTCGGAATCAGACTCAAATAAAGAGAGATGAAGAAAGCAGCAAACTATGGTGAGAGCTTAAAAACAGGGGGAGAATGGATCCGAGAAGAATAGAAAGGTGGGAAAGTGGGGAATGAGGTGTAGTTGCTAGCGCCAGAAAAAGTATAAGTCATCTCATCATCATCATCATCATTGTTAGACTACTGTAAAACTTGGATGACAAACGCCTGTTTCCAAGGTAGAGTAGAGGAAAATGATTCAACCTATGATGTTGCAAGAGAGATTAAGTCTTTTGTCTTACCAGTGATTGTAAAAATTAGATTAGTCAAACACAATTCTGATATATCTTGGTCCTCTAACTTCTCAAATTATTAGGATTTGTAACTATTTCTAATTTTTTGATTTATAATTTCAGTAATTTTCCAAAAAAAAATGTCATATGCAATGTTAAAATTATGTTATGAAATATTATAACTAATTATTTTTCTCTATCTCAAAGTGCATTACCCTATGAATGCATAATTAATGACACCATCATAATTATGATGGGACAAGCAAAGCACCTTGGATAATGGCGTACAATCCTGAATGAATGTCTTGTAGTGATAGTCTACATAGGGTTTGTGTCTAATTATATACTAAGAGAGCCTAAAGGTATTTTTCCCTCAAGTAAACAAACTTTGAGTTCCATTGAAACAATATATGCATTAATCCAAACAATGGGCTAACATAAATTTTCAATAAAAATGGTAGTATCCTATGATATGTCGCAAATTATTAAGTGTTTCTTAAGAGTTGGAGATATATTTTCTTTAAATTAATATCGCCATCTCTAAACTTATAATTGATCATAAGTTGTATTTCAAGGACTCAATATAACACATTACATTAGGGGGCAATTTAATAAGACCTAAAAATATTTAGTTGCATTTTATTGACTAATATTTAACAAGATACGACATTTCACATAAATTTAGTCTAGCGATACAAAAATAAGCCAAAAGGAGAAATGGGAATGACCCATTATGTATGGCCCAAGGAAGATCTTAGATAGAAAAGAAAGATATTCAAATGAAAAGTGCAAATAACCGTCGCCATGGAGTAATGTCAACTGCTACCGTACGATCTTCATCACTTAGGTCTATATATAAAAGTAGAACGCAGAGAAGAAGAATCAACAACAAAAAACAATCAATTTATTCTCTTTTAGCTTTTACTTCTTCCTTAGTTGACTATGGCTTAGTAGATTAGGGCACTAAGGCGTCACAGGCGGACTAGGCCGTCCCTCTCGCTTGGGGATAACCAGCTAGTAATGACTTTAGATTTTGCTAGAATTGAATTCTTGCTTTTTATAGAGTTGTGTGTATTACACTCAAAAACGAGTAGAGAAGTCTAGTCCTCCTTTGAGAGCTGCAAGACTCGGTTTATGTTTGTCTATAATTACATAAAGCAAGTGAAGGACTCCATAGTTGGTCGTGCGCTAAGTTCATTGGATAGGGGACAGGGTAAGGATGAAGTATTCATAACGCCCCTGCATCTAGCAGCACTACTTGGTCATTGAGTCCATTGTCAAAAAGACAACAACATAGTATTTCTAGTTTTACCCTAAGCCATGCAATTACTATGTGGGTTTTTCAAATAAAAGATTCATATAAGACTAGATTTATGGACCACTTTTTTATTGTTTAATTCAAGTGTTAAAAAGATAATTTGTCATATGATTAGTCTTATTGGGTGAGAACATGCAATTGCGAGTCTTGTTTAACATAGTAATTGTTGTGATTTGCAAGCTCAATCCATATCAACAAGAATTAAAGTTGTGAAAAGTTGATTTTAATTCATGTCAAAGTTGTTAATAATATTACATGCAATTAATAGATAAATTTCTAACGAGCATGCAAAAGATGTTAAGACTAATCAAACCTTAAACAACCTTTTGAAAGATTTTAATTGAATGTTAATTTGATGTGTTAAAGTGCATTTGAGAGAGTTTTTAGTGTTTTAAGATGTTTTTTGAGAGAGGGAGAGAGAGGATCAAGAAACCTTGGGCAATATGAACTCTGATATGAGAAATGAAGGTCGAGGGTGTGTATTTATATGGCAAAGAACACGTGATGGCAAAGGGTTAGGATAATTACGCCCAAGTTCCTTCCTTTTACGGATTTTATTGCCTTAATAGGGGTGCGTATTAAATAAAATCAAAATAAATATTTGGCTGATTTTATTAGATTTGGTTGTTTCATATTTATCTCAGTAGATTTGTCTGCTCGGATCAATTCACACTCTGAATATTCCGGAAGCTCCCGAATTACTTCCATTTTGCTCGTTGTGTTTTTTTGATTCGAAATATCGTACAATTTTCCCAATGCAATTATGAAAAAAATAATAGAAAATGCGGAATAAAATATTTACTTGTGTTAAAATTATGAATTAAAAATAGTTTGATAATTAATTAATTATTTCGAAATATTTAATTGTTGAAAATTAGTACAATAGAAGCTAGAAAAATTCAAAACAATTCGAAAATATATAGAAAAATGTCTAATATTAAATATTGTTTGGAAATTAAATATCATTGCTAGGGATGCATAGTGATAGATGTACTTAGTGTAGTAAAATGCCTTTTTAGGTTTGGTCAGCGTAGCTCTCATCGATTAAGCTTGTGTTACAAGGGGTCTTACCATTTGGCGTCTAGTCAAGGATAAATGTAAAGTAAGTTACGCAACTTGGCTGAGTTGTAAGAGAAGGTCTCGTAAAGACAGAAGTAGCGAGTATCTAAAACAAATGCGTTAGTTTTACCTGCTTCGTGGTCTGCTTTAGTTGCTGCTTTATGCTTAATCATCTATGATTTTTGTGTGTTCTATAGTCCTGTGCTGATGTATTGTGAATTCTGTCTATTTCATTCTCATTAGGGAACTTGTGGCATGCGTTTTGCTTTTGTTACCTATCATTTTGTCCCGCCATCAGGAAGGTTTTGTTTACACTTGTATCTGTGCGGCTTCATCCTTTGGATGCCATCATTCAGAATCATGGGAATTGTGTTTATACCTACTTGTATCTTTTTCGATGCCAACCGTCTAGGAAAATTCTTCAATATCAAAATCTCTTTTTGTGCTGCATTGAGATAACTGTTTCTAGTGTTTTTGTCCAAGAGAATGTTGCTTATGTTTTACATCCTTTTCGTGTCGCCTCTACAAAGATCAACCTTCATCACGCTTGTGAATCAGGATTATACCTATATCTTCATCCCCGCTTGAGATTTGATGTCCTTACTCATTGCTCTGTTTCTGATTTCACTACTTTACGTCTGGAATCACATTTCAAAATGGATTGACATTTGAGAATTACAGTTCAATAGGCTTCATGTTAAATATAGGATTCCATGTCTTGGTAACTTCAATTTCAAATAGGGAGTTCACGCCATGGGGAACTTCCCATTCAAATGGACTGACATATGAGAACTCGTCAAATAAGACATCACGTTTGGGGACTCACGTTCAAATAGATTTCACATCTTGAGGAACTTCACTTCAAATAACACTTACATCTGTGCCGTTTATATTGTTTTGGAACAACTCGATCTGCTGTATTCCTTTGGTGGTCACATGACTTCAATAACTTCGTGTAAAACGATTGCGTAACAAATTTTTTTGCTGGCTGTCTTGATCTGCTTATGCTTTTGAACTCTTTTTGATGCATCTGTCCTGACATTTATCACTTATTGTGTAAACAACAATCGCATAAAGAATGTTTTTGCTGAAGTTATTACTAGGGATGGTGTCTTGAAATTGTTCTGGATCTACTGATTCGACGGGATTCTTGATTTCGAATTATTCTCTTGACTTTTGCTCAACCTTGGACTATGGTATTGTCTCTGTAAATATACAGTTACTCTATGTAGGACGTCTTGTAATGCCGATGCATTGAAATTGAAGGAATAGGCTCTCTAGGCTTGCATTGACTCTTCTAATGTTTATTTGGCTGAGTTGGTCAATCTTTAGAGGTCAGCCCCCAGTATTGATGTTTGGCTTAGAAGCCAATCCTTATTTCCAGGCCAGAACCTGCGGCTTTGTAATTTTGACCCACACCGATCGAGATGTTGATGTTGCCTAAGTAGCTTGACTTCGAGATGCTAGTGAAGATTAGATTTGCGTTGCTTTGGGTTAGACGCCTGGATGTTAACCTGCCAAATTTTCAGCAAAAGATGGACCTAGCTTTCATGTATTTGAATTGTTTAGACTCCTTTACTTGACTTTAGTTGACTTGTATGACTGTGACTCTTTCTTGGTGTTTTTGACTTGTTGGCTCTATCATCCAATTTATATACGACAAGATGCATTGATCTATTTCCTGCGACTTTTTTTCTTTGACTTTGACTATGTACCAAGTCAACTCGACTTATCCCTAGTATGCAAGGGCTATAGTGCAATTTTTTATTAATGGAATGAATTTATTGGACTTAGTTAAGGAGCAAATACATTTTTATGTTTTTGGATACATAAAGATAAAGCCTTTTTGGCTAAAGTTTTGGGATTAAAGCCCAACATGTGAGACACTAACGAATTTGTCAAAAACCCATAATTAAACCAGTTATATTAAACCGGTTTTTAAGTTTAAACTAGTTTTATGTAAGGCCTGTATCTTATCAAGATATGAAGACAGTTATATAAAGACTGGTTTTTAGGTCAGGTGGGCCCATTTGCTAAGCAAATGGATCGGTGAACATTTCAACATACAATATAATAAATTTTTTTATTTAATTTAATAATTTTATAAAAAAAACCCTCCTAAATTTCTAGACTTTTCCACAAACTGGTCCATCATATTTTATAGTTCAAGACACATCTCCCGATTACTCTCTCTCTCTTAAAATTCGAATTTCTCTATCTCTTATCACACTCCATCAATTTCCATTAATTAGGTTTAGATTATTTCTCACAATTACCCTCAAATTTACAAAAAACTGCAAAATTGTATTAAAGATTCATGTCACATTAACCTTTCGCAAGAAATCAGTTTTTTCTTTGCTTCTCTTCGTTTCTAGGTAAGTCGCTTGTTTTCTGGTGTGTGTTGTTTTGTTGTTATTTAATTTTCTATATTTACATGCTTTTTTTCAAATTTTTGATTTCAAATTTACTTTTCCATTTCTTTTTTTATCTATTCATTCTTTTCATAGTCCATTTATTATTTTTGTTTTTGTATTCGATTGTTGATTTTTTTTCACGTTTAATTTAAATTTTTTAATAGTTTGAATTTTCTTTTTTTTTTTCATTTTCTGTCTATTCTCTTCTCTTTCTATTTTGGTTTTGATATTCTATATCTTTTCATTTTATTTAACTACTTTTTATTTTTATTTTCTGCTTATCAATTTTTTCTTCTCTTTTCTGAATCAATTTTCGATGTTCTTTTCATATTTTTATAATATTGCAGAAAGGTGTTTGACACTGAAAGAAGGGATCTTAATCATGGATATTTGGCTTTGTTCAGTTTAAGGTCAGTTAATTTTATTTCTTTCTTTGTTTGATCTAATGCAGGTTTTTTGTAAACTGCTTCATTGAATTAGAATTTGGTTGTCATTGTCAATGCAATGAATTACCTGAATGGTTTTTAAATTTGCCCACTCATTAATTTTTTTTATATTGAGGATGAAAGAATGAAGTCTTGACATCACAAATTAAAATCTACTTTGGTGTAGAGTAATCCTCACATTTCTAGTCGGAAAACTTCAAATATTTCTATTGTATAATTGTTTTTGTAAAGTGTATGATATTCTAATTTCGTGATTTGTGTGTAAATAGTACTTTATTAGTTAGATTAATTTTTATGAATACGAAGTCTCGTCATTTGTAGACATGTGACTGTGTCTATAACAAAATATCATCTTACAGTTGGAAGCAGATTTCAATAAAGAAATTTGTTTTTAGAAACAACAAAATATAGAGTAAACGTGAATACTTAAATGTCTTTGTTATCTATTTAAGACACAGTTATCTAAAAACTTGTTTCTTACAATTGAGTCAAAGAAAAAAGTATATCTTAAATACCCTATCTCTACATTAATTTAAGAAAAAAAAACTAGTTTCGTAACTAAAGACTGCCAAATATAAGTGTGTAAAGTGTGCCTTAGGCTCATTTTTAACTGGTCTCTTTGATGATTTTTGTAGTAAGGAGAAGAAAGTCTCTCTTTGCGCGTTGTGAAGGAAGAGACATATATAGCAATCATTGGTGCAATATAGCCCCCAAATTATGATGAAGGTCTTGTTGTGACGATGTTGAGACGAACTTTGAATGCCAGACTTAGCTAAGTTGGAGCTTTGTGTGTTGGCATGATGGCTTTTTGTAGTACAAGGTGGAAAATTGACTTGATGTGTTGCTATATCCATATGACAAATGTCATGGTATGCATGAGGTCTTCTCTTCGACTTACCATAAGTCTATTCTAAGTAAGAATTGAGTATGTTCTTTTGTTATCCCCAACTACTAGAGGTTAGTGAGCTCACGTCCCATCTTACTTCTCTCCGCTATGATGAGACCTTAGCCGCACTATTACCAGAACCACATATTGCAGACGGGGTACATTTCAGTGTTGGACTTCCGTCCTAATTTGTCTCCTAACCCTCAAAATGGAGGGAGATCAAGATAGTAGCATTGTTGATACCTTTTCCTTCCTCCATATTCCTTTTCGAACTCTGGATGCGAGTTCCATTAGTGGGGGGAGAGTTCCTAAAAATGCGTCACTTTCTTTGCTTGGTTGTGTATTTATTGTCTATATATAATATTAATTATATATATATATATATAATATATAATATTATAATATAATATATATATAAATTGTATGAATATTGGTTTTTGTATTATTTGTATTATTGTATTTTGGATGTTTTTTACTTTAGAGTCGCAAGTTGGGTGTACCGTTGTTTGGGCTGCTTGTGCAATATTCTTGGATGGCGGCTTGTTGTAAGCTTTCCAACGAACTTCCATTTCTTTATTTAGTAAATTTATGTGGCTAGATCTAGGATTTTTCTACTTGGAAACTACCATTTGGGGATATGTGCTTGCGGCGTGTAGGGGTTTGTGCAAAATTATCTTAAAAATACTTATGCTCTAGCATTTGAGTACTAAATCAATCAATTTAACATAGCATAAGAACTTTGTGAGACCTAAAAAGAAAAATAAATGTACACGAAACAAAAASAGAAGAAAAGAATATATACAAAATCACATCTTCAGCATCTTCTACCTGCACATGCATAMTGTACATGTTATTTTCATCAAACAAAACATGGATACTTTCTTCTACACACATGGTTCTCTTGTTGAAAACTTTGTAGGCCTTGTTGTGCGGATAGTATCTTACAAAAACACCCTCATCACTCCTAGGGTCAAATTTGTCAAAATTTGATTTACCAATATTGTGTACAAAGCATTTGCACCCAAAATCACGTAAATGTTCAATGTTTCGTTTTCTTCCATTTAGGAGCTCATAAGGTGTTTTCTTTATAATCAACCTTACCATTACTCTATTCAAAATATAACAGGCAGTGCTCATAGCTTTAGCTAGAAGTTTCGAGGCATACCACACACCAGAAGCATGGTTCTAGCCATTTCTTCTTAAGTGAGATTATTTCTCTCAACAATTCAATTTTGTTGTGGAGTTCTTTGAGCTAAGAAGTTATAAGACACACCATGATTATTATAGTAGGTTACAAAGCTTATGTTTTCAAACTCAAAACCATGATCAGATTAGTTAGAGACCAATTSATGGTTAATCTTGTTTTGGACATGTTTTACCAATATTTCAAATTCCTCAATTGTTTCATTTTTAAACTTTAAAAATATTTTCCATGTAAAACGAGAGTAATCATTAACTAACACAAACACATAACTTTGATCATTTCTACCTTGCACACACATGGGTCCAAACAAATCCATGTTTGCAAGTTCGAATGGTCAAGTTGTGCTTACAAATTTCTTCGGCTTAAAAGAAGATTTGACATGTTTACATTTCGCACATTCATGACAAATTTTATCTACAATAAACTTGATGTTACGTAAACCTGTCACCAAATTTTGAGATCTCAAATTGTTTAACAAAGTAAAACTTACATGTCCAAGTCTCTTATGCCAAAACCAATGATTATCATCTTCTACAACACTAAGAAAAGTTGCATTGTTCTTGGGAATCAGACTCAAATAAAGAGAAAGATGAAGAAAAKCAGGCAAACTATGGTGAGAGCTTAAAGAACAGGGGGAGAATGACTCCGAGGAAGAATAGAAAGGTGGGAAAGTGGGGAAATGGAGGTGTAGTTGCTAGCGCCAGAAAAAGTATAAGTCATCATCATCATCATCATCATCATTGTTAGGACTATCTACTGTAAAACTTGGATGACAAACCGCCTGTTTCCAAGGTTAGGAAGTAGAGGAAAATGATTCCAGCAACTATGAGTTGGCAAGAGGAGATTAAGTCTTTTGTCTTCCAGTGATTGTAAAAATTAGATTAGTCAAAACACAATTCTGATATATCTTGGTCCTCTAACTTCTCAAATTATTAGGATTGTGTACTAATTCCTAATTTTTTGATTTATAATTTCAGATAATTTTGCAAAAAAAAAAAAATGTCATATTGCAATGTTAAAATTATGTTATGAAATTATGATACTAATGATTTTTCTCTATCTCAAAGTGCATTACCCTATGACATGCATAATTAATGACACCATCATAATTATGATGGGACAAGACACAAAGCCACCTGTAGAGTAATGGCGTTACAATCCTGAATGATGGTCTTGTAGTGATAGCTCTACATAGGGGTTTGTGCTAATTTATTACTAAAGAGGCCTAAAGGTTATTTTTCCCTCAAGGTAAAACAAAAACTTTGAATTCCATTAAACATATATATGCATTATCCAAGACCAAATAGGCTAACATAAATTTTTTCAATAAAAATGGTAGTATCCTATGATATGTCGCCAATTATAAGTGTTTCTTAAAGAGTTGGAGAACTTATTTTCTTAAATTATATCGCCATTCTCTAACTTAAAAATTGATCATAAGTGTTAATTTCAAGACTCAAATGAACACATACAATTAGGGGGCAATTTATAAGACCTAAAAATATTTAGTTGACTTTATTGACTAATATTTAACAAGATACGACATTCACATAAATTTAGTCTAGCGATACAAAAAATAAGCACCAAAAGATGAAATGGGGAATGACCCATTATGTATGCCCAAGAAGAAATCTTAGATAGAAAAGAAAGATATTCAAATGAAAAAGTGCAAATAACCGTCGCCATGGAGAGTAATCGTCAACTGCTACCCGTACGATCTTCATCACTTAGGTCTATATATAAAAGTTAGTAGAACGCAGAGAAGAAGAAATCAACAACAAAAAAAACAATCAATTTATCTTCTTTTAGCTTTTACTTCTTTCCTTAGTTGCACTTGGCTTAGTAGATGTATGGGCACTAAGGCGTCACCAGGCCGGACTAGGTCCGGTCCCTCTGCCCTTGGGGGATACGACCAGCTAGTAATGACTTTAGTTTTTCTAGAATTGAATTCTTGCTTTTTATTAGAGTTGTGTGTATTACACTCAAAAACGAGTAGAGGAAGTCGTCATCGCACTCCTTTGGAGAGCTGCAAGACTCGGTTTATGTCTTGTCTATAATTACATAAAGCAGAGTGAAGGACTCCATAGTTTGGTCGTGCGCTAAAGTTCATGGATTAGGGGACAAGGGTAAGGATGAAGTATTGCATAACGCCCCCTCTGCATCTAGCAGCCACTACTTGGTCATTGCGAGTCCATTGTCAAAAAGACAACAACATAGATATTTCTWGTTTTACCCTAAGCATGCAATTACTATGTGGGTTTTTCAACATAAATAGATTCATATAAGACTAGATTTATGGTGACCACTTTGTTTATTGTTATATTCAAGGTGTCTAAAAGATAATTTGTCCATGAATTAGTCTTATTGGGCGTGAGAACATGCAATTTGCGAGTCTTGTTTAAGGCATAGTAATTGTTGTGATTTGCAAGCATGCAACCATWMAACAAGAATTAAAGGTTGTGCGAAATGTTGATTTTAATTCATGTCAAATAGTTGTTAATAAATATTACATGCCAAATTACATAGAAAGTCAAATTTCTAACGAGCATGCAAAAAGATGTTAAGACCCTAAATCAAACCTTAAACAACCTTTGAAAGAACTTTAATTGAATGTTAAATTTGATGTGTTTAAAGTGCATTTGAGAGAGTTTTTAGTGTGTTTAAGAGTGTTTTTTGAGAGGGAGAGAGGAGAGAGTCAAGGAAACCTTGGGCATATGAACTCTGTATATGAGAAATGAAGGTCGAGGGGTGTGTATTATAGGCAAAGAACACGTGATGGGCAAAAGGGTTAGGAATAATTACGCCCAAGTTCCTTCCCTTTTCACGGATTTTATTGCCTTAATTAGGGGGTGCGTATTAAATAAAATCAAAATAAAATATTTGGCTGATTTTATTAGATCTCGGTTGATTCATATTTTATCCTCAGTAGATTTGTCTTGCTCGGGGATCAATTCACGACTCTGAATATTCCGGAAGCTCCCGGAATACTCCATTTTGCTCGGTWGTGTTTTTTTGATTCGAAAATTCGTAACWATTTTTCCCCAAGTTGAACAATTATGAAAAAAATATAAGAAAATGCGGAATAAAATATTATACCTTGTGTTAAAATTTCATGAATTAAAAATAGTTTTGATAATTTAATTAATTATTTCGAAAATATTTAMTTTGTTGAAAATTCCGTAAATTATCAAGAATGCTTAGAAAAATTCAAAACAATTCCGAAAAAATTATAGAAAAATGTCTGAATATAATTTAAAATTGTTTGGAAATTAAATATCATTGCTAGGGATGCATAGTGTAGGAAAATGTACTTAGTGTAGTAAAAACTTGCCTCTTTTAGGTTTTGTCAAGGCCGTAGCTCTCTCGATTAAGCTTGTGTGTTACAAGGGGTGTCTTACCATTGGCCGTCTTAGTMTAGGGATAAATGTAAGTAACGTTAGCCCCAACTTTGGCTGAGTTTGTAGAGACGAAGGTCTCGTAAAACGAAAGCCAAAGTAGCGAGTACCTCTAAAACAAATGCGTTAGTTTTACCTGCATTGTGGTTGCTGTTACTTGCTTGCTTATGCTTAAGTCTAATGATTTTTTKTGGTTGTCTATTAGTCCTTGTGCTGATGTTACTTGTGAATTCTGTCTATTTTCATCTCTTCATTAGGGAACTGTGTGCATGCGCTTTTGCTTTTGTCTACCTCTATCCTTTTCGGTCCCGCCATCCAGGAAGGTTTTGTTTACACTTGTATCTGTGCGTGCTTCATCCTTTTGGATGCCAYCATTCAGAATTCATGGGAAATTAGTGTTTATACCTACTTGTATCTTTTTCGRTGCCACCGTCTAGGAAAATTCTTCAATATCAAAATCTCTTTTYGTGYTGCCATTTGAGATAACYCTGTTTCTAGTGCTTTTGTCCAAGAGAATGTTGCTTATGTTTTACATCCTTTTCGGTGTCGCCGTCTACAAAGATCAACCTTCATCCACGCTTGTGAATCAGGATTATACCTACATCTTCATCCCCGCTTGAGATTCTGATGTCCTTACTCAATTGCTTGTGCTTGACTTAGAATTTCACTACTTTACGTCTTGGAATCMCATGTTCAAATAGGACTTGACATCTTGAGGAACTTCACGTTCAAATAGGACTTCATGTTCAAATAGGACTTCATGTCTTGGGTAACTTCAATTTCAAATAGGAGTTCACGCCATGGGGAACTTCCCATTCAAATAGGACTTGACATATTGAGGAACTCCACGTTCAAATAAGACATCACGTCTTGGGGAACTTCACGTTCAAATAAGACTTCACATCTTGAGGAACTTCACTTTCAAATAACACTTCACATCTGTGCACGTTTATATTTTTGTTTTGGAACAACTCGATCTGCTTATCTCCCTTTTGGTGCGTCCGTCCATGAACATGACTTCACATAACGTTGCGTGTAACAACGATTGCGTATAACAATATTTTTTTTGCTGGTGCCTGCTTGATCTGCTTATGCCTTCTTAACTCCTTTTTGATGCATCTGTCCATGAACATTTATTCACTTAACGTTGTGTATAACAACAATCGCATGTAACAATGTCTTTTTGCTRAAKTTATTACTAGGGATGGTGTGCTTGAAATTGATTCTTGTGATCTACTGTATTCGACTSGGATTCTTTGATTTCAATTATTCTCTTGACTTTTGCTCAACCTTGGACTATGGTGATTGTCTCTTGCAAATATACAGTTATCATGGTAGGACGTCTTGTAATGCCGATGCATTGAAATTGAGAAGGAATATGGCATCTCTAGGCTTGCATTGACGTCTTCTAAATGTTTATTTGGCTGAGTTGGTCAATCTTTAGAGGTCAGCCCCCAGTATGTGATGTTTGGCTTAGGAAGCCAATCCTTATTTCCCAGGCCAGGAACCTAGGGCCTTTGTAGATTTTTTGACCYACTACCGATGCGAGATGTTGGAATGTTGCCTAAGTGAAGCTTGACTTTCGAGATGCTMGTGAAGATTAGATTTGCGTTGCTTTGGGGTTAGACCGCCTGGATGTTAACCTGCCAAATTTTCAGCAAAAGATGGACCCTAGCTTTACATGTATTTGAATTGTTTAGACTCCTTTACTTTGACTTTAGTTGACTTGTATGACTGTGACTCTTTCTTGGTGTTTTTGTGACTTGTCTGGCTCTATGCATCCAATTTATATACGACAAGATGCATTGACTTCATTTTCYTGCGACTTTTTTCTTTGACTTTGACTATGGATTCACAAGTCAACTCGACTTATCCCTAGTATGCAAGGGCTATAGTTGCAAATTTTTTATGTAATGGAATGAATTTCATTGGACACTTAGTTAAGGAAGCAAATACATGTTATTATGATTTATGGAAATACATAAAAGATAAAGCCTTTTTGGCTAAAGTTTTGGGATTAAGCCCCCAACATGTTGAGACACTACTATAGAATTTGTCAAAAACACCATAAATATAAGACCAGTTAATTATATTAACCGGTTTGTTAAGTTATGAAACTAGTTTTATGTAAGGCATGGTATCTTACATCGTAATTAAGAAACAGGTTATATAAAGACTGGTTTCTTAGGTTCCAGGTGGGCCCATTTGCTAAGCAAAAGGATCGGTGAACATTTCAACCAGTATCAATACTAATTAATTTTTTTATTTAATTAATAATTTTATTAAAAAAAACCCTCCTAAATTCTAGACTTTTCCACAAACTTGTCCATYATATTTTTCAAGTTCAAACACATCTCCCGATTACTCTCTCTTAAAATTCGAAATTYTCTCTATCTCTTTATCACACTCCATCAATTTTCCAWTCAATTAGGTTTAGATTATTTCTCACAATTACCCTCAAATTAAATCTAGCACAAAAAACTGCAAAATTGGTTAAAGAAATTCATGTCACATTCAACCCTTTCGCAAGAAATCAGTTTTTCTTTTGCTTCTCTTCGTTTTCTAGGTAAGTCGCTTCGTTTTTCTGGGTGTGTTGTTTTGTTTCGTTGATTTAATTTTCATATTTACATGCTTTTTTTCAAATTTTTGATTCAAATTTTCTTTTTCCATTTTCTTTTTTTAGATCTATGCTCATTCTTTTCCATAAGTCTACATTTCATTATTTTTGTTTTTGTATTCGATTTGTTGATTTTTTTTCACGCTTTAATTTTAAATTTTTTTAATAGTTTGATTTTCTTTTTTTTTCTTTTCATTTTCTGGTTCTATTCTTCTTCTTCTTTCTTATTTTTGGTTTGATGATTCTATATCTTTTCATTTTATTTAACTACTTTTCATTTTTATTTTCTGGCTTCAATTTTATTCTTCTTTTTCTGAATCAATTTTCCGATTGTTTGTTCCATATTGTTATAATATTGCAGGAAAGGTGTTTGGAACCTGAAAAGAGGGATCTTAATCATGGGAAATATTTTGGGCTTTGTTCAGTTTTCAAGGTCAGTTAATTTTATTTCTTTTCTTTGTTTTTGATCTAATGCAGGTTTTTAAAAAATGCTGTCATTGAATTAGAATTTAGTTGTCATTGTCAATGGCACTGAATTTACCTGAGATGGGTTTTTAAATTTGCCCACTAACACTTAATTTTTTTTTTTATATTGCAGGATGAAAGAATGAAGTCTTGACATCACAAATTAAAAATTACTACTTTGGTGTATGAGTAATCCTCACATAAATTCTAGGCTTGGGAAAACTTCAAATATTCTCATTTGTATAATTGTATTTTGTAAAGTGTATGATATTCTAATTTCGTTGTATTGTTGTGTATAATTAGTACTTTATATAGTGTATGATTACATTTCTTTGAACTACGAAGTACTACTGTACATTTGTAGACATCGTGACTTGTGCTACAAAATATCATCTTACAGTTGGAAGCAGATTTTCAATAAAAGCAAATTATGTTTTTTAAAAAAACAAAATATTAGAGAAACCGGTGAAATACTTAAATTGTTTCTTTGTTATGTATTTAAGACACCAGTTATCTACAAAAACTTGTTTCTTAAATTGAGGTCAAAGAAAAAAGTTAATCTTAAATACCTATCTCTTACATTAATTTAAGAAAACAAAAAAAAAACTAGTCTCTTAACTTAAGAGACGTGCCAAATATAAACGTGTTGTAAAGTRGTGCCTTAGGCCATTTTTAACTGGTCTCTTTGATGATTTTTGTAGTAGTGAGAAGAAAGCTCCTTTTACGCGTTGTGAAGGAAGAGACATTATATAGCAATCATTGGTGCAATGATAGCCCCCAAATTATGATGAAGGGCTTCTTGTGTTGTGACGATGTTGTAGACGAACCCTTGTGATGCTAGAAGCTTTAAAGTTTGGAGCCTTTTGTGGTGTTGGGATGATTTGCATTTGTTGTAGCTACAAGGTTGGTAAGAACTTTGACTTAGTGTGTTGCTTAATCTTCAATGATGCAAATGTCATGGACTGCATGGAGGTCTTCCTTTTCGACTTACTCAAGACATGGTGCTTACTCAAGTAAAGAACTTGAGTATTCTTTTTGTTTAAGGGCATGACATTCGTCGAACTAGTGATGAGTATGTTCCTAATGTAAAAAGTTCACAAAGCGCATGTTTGTTGAAGTTGAATGTGCTTAAAGATTTATGGAGCTCTCTTCTTTTGTTGTAAGCCCGAATGCCTCCAAGTGGTAGTGCGACGATCAATGCAAAACATGTCGAGCATAAGTAGTGATCCATGTGTTTGAGGATGCATGCTTAGGGCTAAACATGTAATGATAATGCATAGTTAAGTCTGGAACTTAAGTCTTTTGCTCCCTCATGAAGAGAGCGAGTTGCTTGAATGAGAACTCTTGTGACAAATGTGGGGCCCTTAATGAATTTGTAACAGCACCACACCTTGTAGAGTCAGTTGCATGCATGGAGACTCTAATGACATTGCAAGCCCCCAATATCGTTAGAAATACCATTGATGTGCTATGCCTACTCCTTTCAAATCCGACTGTGACTACTCAAGTTAGGAACTTGAGTTTTGTTGCTCCTTCTGGAAAGGAACAAGGAATGAGGACCTATTCGATAATTTAAGCCCCCCAAACTTTAACAAGTGGACTTTTTGTCGCGCTAGACATGTCATTGTTGAAGYGAATCCCTCTGAGCTTGTTAGAGTTGACTAGTGTGCACTTTTGACTAGATGAGCAAGAGCTTGACCACATGATAACATTAGGAAGAGTAAGAGAATCCTAAGGGTTATAAATAGAAAGGATATGGATCTACAAAACTAAWAGGGACTAAATTTTGTGACTAGAGGTGACAATGATGAGGGGATTGATATGGTTGGCTAGGAGATGCTGGTTAAAACTCTAGCCTATGTCAAGATCTAGACTAAGAAGTTCTGCTTCAAACTCCTAGAAAACTCAAACCAATACGATGATACAAATGACCTCTTTACTTTTATTTTTATTAATTTGGTATAACCTCRAGAGGAGACTACCTACGTTTCCTTGTGGAATTAGACCGAACGTAGTTTGTGAGGTCGTGTGTGCTAGTGATGCCCCATTTTGCCTAGGACGAAACCCTATTTGGTAAGAGACTAGTCGGGATTGGACGATGAACATTTGGAGAGGGTTTTTTCGTTGTAATATAGGCTTGGTGTRGGGTGTAAGGCTTTAGACGAACTCGTTTCAATGTATATCCGCCTATGCATTACGCTTTGTGACCTTCGCAATGAATGAAGCTGGGTTTTGAGTTTATCACTTCAACTTTCATCCCAACTTTATTGATCAAACTTTAGAACACCTTTTCACTTTTTCTCGTCCTTTTTTTTCCTTTTATTTTTGGTAATGTCTAAACATTAACTTGTTTATTTGGTTTYAAATTTGTTTTGCTTTGCGCCAGTTAGGCACCTTAGATGATATGATGATGTAAGTGTGAAAAGAATTAAGCCTTTTGTGTTAGTTTGCATAAGAAGGCTCAAAGTGGTTGCAAGGGTTTTCAATTTGATTTGTACTTGTGATAAGGTAAATGAAGGGAAAAGGATGTTTTATAGAACTATGAAAGAAGGCGTTTAGAGCATGTCTAATTTATTCAAATTTTTGCTTTTTCATTTTTTATTCATCATTTGTTTTAATTTGTGAGGTCTTGTGTTGATTAGCATTTCATCATCTAAGTCGAAGCACCTRAAAAGCTAAGCAAAGAAAGTAAAAGAAAAAGAAACTTTATTAATGTGGAAGGCTAATGACRATGACAAGACTTCTATGACATAGACTCAATAAATGGAAAGAAAAGGAAAATAGAATGTCTAGGCTGTGGGTCACTCCGACTCAACCTACGCTAGAAATTTATTGACTGTTGCTCTTTGTGCCTTTTTTTTGTGAACTGCGGCTGGTGAGACTAATGGCTTTGCTTCACATACTTGGCTTCTTGCCCTCGGGAAGGATAGGAAGGCGTCCGTCTTCAATCATATGATGCACTATGCTTGTGAGTTAGTAACATTCTTTGGTTGCATGGCCATTGCCTTTATGATACTTGCAATGTTTGTTGATATCCCACCATTTTTCCCTTTTTTCCATAGGTGGATTAGAAGTAGAGCCAATGAGCTTAAGAAGCTTCTTTTTACTAAAATAATTGAATGCTTATGCGTAAGTGATGCCATGAGGAGTGAATACATGCCTTTCCTTGTCTTTAAGGGGGGTGGGAAAGCGACCGTTTTCAATCATGTCTTGTACAATATACTTGAAAGAGGTGCATTCTTCAATTGAGTGGCCATGGACACGATGGTATTGGCAATACTTGCTTTTGTCCCTTTTGGTGGACCTTTTGCAAGTTAGTGGGTCTGGAATTGGTCCTGGTGTGATTGAGTCTTGAGCAAGGAGGTGCTCGAATGCTTGTTTCCAATCCACTAGTATTTTGGGYTTGATCTTCCTTTGTTGCWTCTAATGAGTGCACCTTAATGATGAGGATCTCAAGTTCTTCAACCATTGTGTTGAGAACCATGTTAACTAGGTTGAGCTATGGGAYAWTTTGTGATGTCGTTTGCTCGAGTAAAGCAAGCTTTGTATGTATTGTATCAATGGTGGATTGCATTTCAGAGAAGACATGAGTGGTGTTGCGTTCTTCACCCATTTCAGAACTTGAGTTGCCGCACTTTCCTTTTGTGCGAAGTAATAGGAACTAGTTGACCATGCCTTACCGCCCTTTGAAGTTGCTATGTAGATGRMTCTATCCTGCATGTGAGTGTCTTTGTAGGCACGTGCCCTTATCGGGTCTTGTCCTATGTCGATTATGTTTATGGGCTTGAGCACAATCCCAGCCGTGAGTTCGTTGGGGGAGTGTTTGTTCGAGTGGGGAATAGGCACCGTGCTTATATAGGTTAATCACGGACGCTCGAAAACATTGGTGCAAAGTTACTGGCCCAACTGTTTGATCTAGTAATTGGTTCGTTGGTTCACGACATGGTACATATTAAGCATTGACCCAACCCCCGCATGTAGTGGCTCTCCTTGGTCTCAATGTATTCTAATCGTTCGTATTCATTGGATACATGACAAGATATCAATTTTATCCTTAAGAAAGCGCTGTAGCCTTACATACTATTATGAAAGTCAGTTTCTACTATGCATATACCCTTACCTAACCTAATAATTGTGATCACTTCAAATTAATCAAATTAATACGGAGTCTAAAATCCAGTCGTCACAATTAATCTGAATTCAATGTGATTCAAAACAATTTCCTGTCTTGTTTAAGCAATCAAAGTGTCATGTGCATAAGAATCAAGAATATTATACAAGAATTGAAAACTCAAATAAATAACATCAACTCACCTTGTATCGCTATCAATTATAGAAGAAAACAATGGTTAATGTATGTATAAAAGGTTTGCTTCCAATTGAATCGCTTATCAATATAAAGGAAAACATTTAAGCCATTGATAATATAACAAGTTAAAAACACATGCGAGAAAACGTAAAATAATTGAACATAAAGTATTTACATGATTGAACACCAAAAACAAAACGAAACTCAATATATTATATTAATSAAGCGAAGTTTTATAATAAAAGAAGAGAGAGTTTGAATAGCCTCAGTATTTGTACCTAGATTCCCAAAGAAACATCTCCAAAAGTTGCGACATATTCGAGAACCTTGGATTTTGTCAGTGATTTGTGTTTTTTGTGAGTGATTTGTGTGAGATGGAGAGTTTTGAGAGCTTTGAATTGCACTTCGTCCGATGAATTTCGTCGATGTTCGATTAAGCGCCGAGAGCATGTATGTATAAGCGTTTTAGGGAAAATTTGATATATGATGAATTAGTAAAATGGTGTGGGAGCCGTATATACGGTCCTGATTACAGTATATACGGTATTACGGTCATGATGACCGTATATACAGTTGTACCAACCATATATATGGTTTAGTTGAAGTGGCAGCCACGACAACCAATCGTATATTTGATTTCATCCAATAACTATCTTCGTTCGGCAATTCCTATCTGTATTTTTCGAATCTAATCGTCTACGATCCGGAAATATCATTTATTCAATTTTGGGTTGCTTAGAGCTCAAGGTCAATTTTCTAGAATATTCCGGATCATTCCTCAATTTTATGGAATTCTCCTAGAATTTCTGGATTTATTTATTTTTGAAAATCATTTTATAAAACCTTTAAAAATCATAGAAAATCAAAGAAAAATCAGAAAATTAATATAAAAATACTGGCGAACTCAGAAAAATAAGAAAAACAAAATGAAAAGAGGAAATCTTATATATAACCTATATAAATCATTCTTAAAAAATCCTGAAAATAGAAAAGAAAACCTAAAAATAGAAAATAATTAAAATACATACTTTCTATCTATTATTGGGCGCTCGACATATGATTTCAAATTCAACTTTAAATCGATTTGTGCAAATGGCGTATTTTCAGCCATTTTTGGGAATTCTCAACATTTTTCTTAATTTTAAAACATTTTCTAATAGTATCAAACAACTTCAAAATTCACGAACATTTAACACAATCCATCTACATTTTCAGCCAAATTTTGCACATTTTATAAATAATTTTTGGGCTTACGGAACTCGCCTTATTAATTTTTTAAGAAAAAACGCAAAACCGAACAAAACGGAATATTTTGAAATATCCCCGGGTTTAGATTTTTCCCCAAGCAAGTCAAGGTTCAATGAACTAATGCTCACATGGAAAGAAAATCATAGAAAATAAATATATTGTATTTTATAATACTTTCCCCGACACACCAAGTCAAAAATGGAAAGAAAATAAAGATGAAAAGAGGAAATAGTTGGGCACTACAGCGCCCAACATCACGTGCTCCCACGTGATGTTGGCTTATAAGTAAGACCCCCGGCTCTTCCATTTAAAAGAAGACATTTCTCTAAAGTCACTCTACCGATATTTACTCTCTCTCTCTCTCTCTCTCTCTCTCTCTCTCTCTCTCTCTCTTTCCACATTCAAATTCAAATTTAACAATCACACAATTTAAAGTTCCATTTAAGGTATGATTAGGGTTCCTCAGGGGTCTACAAGGTTTCTTAAGGGTCCTAAGCATCGTTCTTGATCAAAGAACCATGCTGCAAGGCAGGTTTGTGGCCCAAGTCTCAATTTTTAACACCCTTTGAATGCTTGGATTAGAAATTAGACTTTTGATGATAATTTGCATTTAATTAAATTTATAACTATCCGACTTCAATTAAAAAAATATTAGGCAAAACTTTCAAGGGATTTTTCCCCATATACCCTTGAATACCCCCGTATTTTTCAAAACAACTCATATACCCAGCCACCCAACTAGAGAAAATAGCCCAAATACCCTTAATGAGGCAAAAAACTGTTAAATCCATAACATCGTTAAAAAATTTCCTCACTTAACCCCAAATTAAATTCAATTAACTAAAAAAATTAATTAACTCATAATATCTTTTCTCTCTCTAGAGACTCTTCCATTCAATTCTTATTATCTTCTACCTCCATCAATGAGCAGCACCAATAGCACGCACTCCACGAGCAACACTAGCAGCAACACAACCACCACCCCATGAGCAGAACACCTCGTGTTCGCATGTGTCCTTATCCGACCTTGTCCTACGTCGATTTCGTTCATGAGCTTGAGACACGAATCTCGCACGTGAGTGTGTTGGAATAGTGTTATCGAGTGGGGAATCGCCACCTTGCCTTTACAGGTTAATCACGGATGCCCAAAACATTGGTGCCAATTTAATGGCCCCACTCTCTGATCTAGTAACCAAGTTGTGGGATTGGTGTAGACACCAAAAATCTCCACAAATTGAATAGCCGATGAGGAAAAAAAGTATATTTCGAAATAGATTTGTTTCCAACAGTTGCGACAAAATCCATAAACCACACCCACTTGCACGAATTGAATTAAATTTGAGCTTGAAACCATACACTGAGGGTCCATTAATAGGCAGAAAGTATTTTTTTTAATTTATTTTATATTTTTAGGCTTTTCTCTTGACTGTAGGATTTTTAGAATATTTTCTATTGGTTATTTCTATAATTTTCACTTCTCATTTTTTTTTAGTTCGCCAGTATTTTTAGATTATTTTTCAGATTTTTCTTTGATTTTCTTTTATTTTTACAAGTTTTATAAAATGATTTCCAAAAATAAATAAATTCGGAAATTCTTAGATAAATCCAGATAATTCAGGAATGATCCGGAATATTCTAGAAGATTAATATGGTTCTCCAAGTTAATTCAAAAGTTAATAAAGGTTAATTCGGATAGCAAATTAGATGCAAAAATACGCATAAGAATTCCCGAGCAAATGATAGATCTAATGAGAATTAAAACACACGGATCGTTGACGTGGAAAGCCACGTCTAGATGAATTGTATAAACGGATGAGGCTACCATATATATAGTTTCCGGATTATATATACGGTTGCTATTCCGTATGTTTTAATCCTGATTCTATCTATCTTATTCCAAAACGTATATAAATATATGCTCTCGGTGCTTAATCGAACATCAACGAAAAATTAATATTCGATGAACGAAGTCTTTTGTGCTTAGTGCAATTTTAAGCTCTCAAAAATCTTTCTCTCAAACAAATCACTCACAATAACACAAGTCATTCACAACAACCAAGGTTCTCAAGTTCGTCGCAAATTTCGGAGTCGTTTCTTTGCGAATCTAGGTACAAAATTTTGAGGCTATTCAATCTAACTCTCTCTTCTTTTATTATTCATTTTGATTAATATAATGCTTTTTGTTTATTTTGCTTTTGAATTTTGATCATTGTAGACACCTGAAAATGTGTCTCCCCAAATGAGTAATCCGTGATGAAACATACCGCGTCTCGCGTTTGTTTCGA
>SNQN01003448.1:3181-61188 GCA_008642245.1 Bassia scoparia | reverse complement strand
CAACTCAACAGCCGAATGCGATGGCTTTGACATTCCTTCATATGGATTCATTATTAGTTCTATTATTTGGTATTATTATCAACACTTCTTCTCCAAATAATGAATAAATTGATCACCACCACACCACCTATTCGAACGAACAACCCCAATTCAAATAGAACAATCGAACAACAACCCCAAGTCAATTTGAACAACCCCAACAACAACCTCAATTGGAACAAAAAGTCCACAAATTACAATCCAAACCCGGCCGCAACATTTCGAAGCCACCGCAACAATTGAATTATTGGGGATTCGAGGGGGTCGATTAGGATTTTCGAAAGGTGGGGGAGGAAGTTTCGAGGGGTTGATGAGGGTTTTCAAGGGGTTAGGGAGGAATTATRAGAGTGGTGKAGGGTTTTCGAAGGACAGGGAATGAGTCTTGAGGGTTATTGAGGAGTTTTAAGGGTGGTTGAGGGGTTTTTTCGAGGGAGGCACAGTGTGGTCGAGGGATTTTTTGACAGTGGCGTGTGGTTGGTGGTGGCCATGCATGGAGAGAGAAAAGGGGTTTGTTTCAGCGCGTGTAGTGCGGTAGTGCGACGACAATGGTTGGAGCGTTGGTGCAGTGGTGGAAGTGAGTAGGTCGAAGGTCAAAGGTTGAAGATGAAGGAAGGAATAGATAGATTGGAGGTGAATTAGGGTGTAAATAGGAAAAAGGGTGGGAAATAGTGAGTCAATGGGCCAAAATATTAGTCAAAACAATTGTGACGTCATCCGGTTTTTTTRTTACAATTTTTTTTCGTTTTTGGTTTGTTTTCGCAAGAATCGTTTTAAAAGGTTTGTTTTCGCAATTTTTCGATTTTAAAAGGTTTGTTTTGRCAAAAAAAATCCTTAAAATTATGTTAAAACTATGTACTCCAGACTCGATTTATGTTTTATACATATTCAATATTTCAATATCTTCAATTTATGCCACAACTTTAAGAAAACTCAACTTTTTGAAAATCATTAACTTTAATTAGTCCTCATTACAAAAAGGAAAATAATAATAAAAAAATGYATTATTTTTTGACAAAAATTAACGTGTCCCACAATGTATGAGACGTTGTGTACATCAAAGGTGTGCTTACATTCCGGCATGTTCTTGCATATTCAACTTTGCCAAAAAAACAAAAGAAAATGGGATTCCAAATGATTCCAATTTTCATATAATAATGTTCTTCTTCTCTCAACACAATAAGTATCATCAACTAAAACCTATATTTCTAATCAACATTTATACTCAATAACTCTTAACTGGAAACCTCGGATTATTGCCCCATTGTTGTCAAAGAGTAACATAATTATGGTCTCTTACCAAGAATTAGATCATCTTGTACTATTAATCTCTTATTTTATTGTCATAAAGTTGATTGCTCCATGTTGGGTCTACTCTCTAATGGTCAATTCTTTGTGCTTTGCTAGTTCACATACTTACTTACACTTGTCTTAATTAAATTAATAATTAATTATATTAATATTTGTTAATTTCATCATTATTGTCATCAATTGCTTTGTGCTCCAATCTCTCATCTTGTTTTATGTTTCAAGAGGTATTGATGTCTTCAAATTAAATAAATGTTAATATGTATACTCAATGGGAAAAGTCCAAAGAAGATATGTAAGATGAGGAACCTATATTTGTACAATTTACTCCAATTGGATTGATGTCACATGAGCTTAGGTATAATGCATATTTATTGTTAGGTTTTCAATAATCCTGTGTTTTTCATAAACAAAATTTGTAGTTGTTATATTTTAAAGTTGAATTATCAAATAAATTTAATGTGAATGATAAGATCAGAGAACAATTTTAAATCGGCACGTAATGTTCTTTAAAAAAAATTGGAAGTCGTAAGTGATGATGCATTCATACATAAATGATCAATAACAGAACCACACATGAAATGTTTAAATTCATGCAGACTCAGTATGTTGAGATGGAAATGAATCTAAGTTACGAGATAATACGACAGTTGTAAGATAACTTTAAAAAAAACACAAAATAGATAGAGATGGAAGAAGTTGCTAGGTATATCCAAATTAAACTCAATGACTCATTATGCTTGGCTTGTGTGTATAGTTGATCACTTATTGAGACATTGATTTGTCACTTTAATATATATAAATCAGCCACTATTTGGCAACAAATATTATTAAAAAGATTAAATATTGATACATCTAAGTTATTGAAATTAATGGTCATCAAGTTTAGTTTGAAGCCAGATTCTTTGTGAAAGTGCATGTATCTTATAAGTACAGTTCAACAACTTTGAACTTTTTATTTTGTTAGAAAACAGGGAGTATATATACTTATTGAGTATTGCCATTGGTATGATTTCAGCTACACTTTTTTAATTAGTAAATATCAAGTATATTAATTTTTTTTTTTTTTCTCTAAGTTGAAAATGTTAAGTAAAAATAATTTTTTTTAAAAAAATCTAGTTTAATAACTATATTAGATTTAATCTAATATTATGTGGATAGTGTCTAGACCATTTATACTTCGTATATTTATACATCTCATAGTTGACATAAAGTATGAAAACAAATATCATCAATATACTTTAAAGTTAAATTTGATGGGAGAAAAAGTTATTATATTTAATCTTATTAAATGCCGTTTAAACATCTTAATATATACTAGGACATTATACATTGTTGCTAGTTGTACTAGTATCGTTAAACTAGGAGTATATTGAAGAACTCAAACAAGTATCTTTATATCTTAAAAATAACAAGGAATCTCAATTCAAATAATTAAAACTTCTAAGAATTAGTATCTTCWCTAATTTATTTATTTTTTCTATGATTGGTTCTTGCTCGTATTTTATGAAGTTTAAATCAAGAGTGGGTCCCACATTTAATTACTTTATTAGCATTATTAAGTATTAATATTTAGGCATATAATTGAACTTTGACTTGAGCTTGTTGCTTTCATAATTCATTAAAATAACAAGCTTAGGTAAGCAAGGGTTGGCAGTTAGCGCAGTTTGATGATCGTAGTTCGAAATACCACTTGTGATCAATAATGCCAAGTACCTGAAGCATGCGTCTTCAAAACGGAACATATATATCAACTTTATTTTATGTACAAGTATGTTTTTTTAGGTAAAAGGTAAGCTAATAAGCGAGCGTCCCGAACGTTAGATGAGATAACTAAAAATGGAAAGGTTAAAGGATTTTAASCATTAATTACATCGATTGACGTGTGAATAATTTGACATGCATTACAAGCTTAATATCATTTTAAGAAATATATTTATAGTTTATGTAACGCTCCGGGGTGTCCGTTATCTTAGCAATATCATTTTACTTAATGATTAACGTTTTAGTAAGTACTCTTTATCTTACATAATTAACGATAGCAATCAAGAGGTCCACTAAGCTCTCCTCTCTAATTAGAACCCTCCCCCCCACCCCGAATCATTATCAAGCCTTAATTACCTTGTTTTGTTATTAATCGTGGTAAATTCATCGTCATTTATTCATTTGTGGTTAACATAGTACTCCATACGTTATATGTAGTTGTTCCGTCTACTCTTTCATATTTTGATGACTGGTGGTTCGTTCGATGATTCCTTTGTAACCTTGTTAAAAGGATAAGTTATTAGTTTACTTCTAATCTATATATATTTTTATCGGCCAATGCTCTCTTAGCTCCGTGCCCTAATATGTCACCCTACTTTGACTGATTAAATCTTTTGAAAAGTAAACACAACATAATTGCTATGCTTTGCAAAAACCTAACTTCAAGTGTTCTTATTAATGAAAAATGATATACTCCGTACATATCGTCTCTCATGGACTCATGGCTATATATCATAAGTTGAAAATGGTAGTATTGTTATAATTAAGTCAAACTAAACATTTTATTACATCAATTGATCCAACATTCTTTCCAATTTCTTACAATTATATTTTGGGAAGTTCTAAATACTTATACGAAGTATTTTTCTAAAACTCTACCATTTTAAGAAGCCCAAAATGCTCATAAATATGTAGTGGCCAGGACCACATATAGCATTATTACTCTAAAACACTTTGATTTTCTAAATCTTACATAATCATGATAATTGTAATATAATTTATACAATGATTTATTAAGTTGACAAGGAATAAATAATAATAAACATTTTATACATTTGACATTTGGAGTTGTACCTTGTCAACTTAATACTCCGACAAAGATTACTTCTGCTATAAAATTGGGGGCATTCTTCTGCTACATATTAGTTTGACACTTGTTAATTTTGACATAAAATTAATCAAACTTTAGTTACAACTCTTAATTAGAAGCATTTTAAACCCTAATTCTTAATGAACTATTATAAGTTATAACCATGTATTTAGACCTACTAATAATACAATTATTACTTAGTCATAAGAATGCAAGCTAACTCTTATTCGAGTTACACGAAATCTTGAATAAGTACAAAATTTAAATTTGACTATATATATTCTTTCTGATTACTTTGATTACGTTATCACTTCATTAATTAACTACACTAAGTAGAGTTTTAAAATTGATAATTCTTCGGATTTATGTTGCTAATCTTGGAGGTGGATAGCAACGTAAGCAGTTTTATAATGTGAATATTAGTAGTAATAATTGAATATAATGACATGACTATAACATACAAGTCAAGATATTAGAATATGTATGTATTATAAATTAATATATTAATATAGATATATAATCATGAGTATTGATCATGCAACTCATTAGTATCTGACGATTATGTATATAATAAAGGAAATTTGAGGCGTAATATTTATATAAAGACTAGATATAAGATTATGATTTAATTTTATTTCTATGAAATTTTATAAATATTGAAAGAGTGCATAGTAAACATAAACTAAGCATATACCCATTATTGCGATGTAATAGAATGAGTAAATTTATAGTTCCTCGATAAATTAAGTTTCTAAAATGAACAATATACAATAGATAATATGAAATAATTATAATTATTGAAGCTAGAGAGCTATGAAACAATATAATCTACAACTAGAACATAAGGCACATCAAGAAAACAACAAAGAGCACTAACAAGGCGATAATTGCACAATGTGCGACATACACAATCACATAGCTAGGAATGATCTAAACAATGCACACTTTCATAATACAAGTCCAGAATACAGCATGTTTACTTCAGCTTTGGAATTCAATTCACAACCTGCTTAATTAATTTCTCATAAACATTTTCTAATGTATCAATACCTATACAATATCAATTGAGTATCTTTAGCTAAATTATATCAATCGGTTTACCTATTAATAAGTAATTTTCTACATACTATATCATCATTCCAATTAGTAAATCAATTGGATCTTTTCGAACCTTATCTTACTAATTAACTTATATATATAAAGGTTAATCGTATTTTTTAGATAAAATAAACACAAATATAGTTAAGAGCTATTTTCCTAAATATTGAAAACGATGTTAATGTATCTGATGACAAAAACTAATAAGTTTATTAAATAAGTCCAAAATCATAATACTTATTAAAATATTATAAGTAGATCAATTACGTAGAAGAAATTAGAGATGAATAGACATATGACTATTCTCGACCATAGGATAGATGTACTGATAATGTTTGTAGGAGCCTAACAACATATTGAATACATAACACTTAATAATCATATGTATTATTTTTGGAGGAAGTATCCTTTTTAAATAATACATTAATTTTGCCATATTAAAACTATGCCGCAACTATATTGTTTAGTGTTCCCCACAAGCAACAATTTGGGACCCCATAACTTAGCAAATTGGTTCGTTGAAATTCCACTCTTTTATATTTTGTAAAAATGGAATCATATGTCATCATCTTAGATTCACTAGCTTTACTAATTTGTATTAATCAAATTTCTATACATTAAAAAAATTAATAATTAAATTTGTACAATGTATAAAATAAGTGCTTGTAAGTGATAATAATAGCAATTGGCAAATGAAATAGAAACCTGAGTATGTTATAAAAAGGATTTTTCTTTGATGAAAAGTCAATTTGCTTACTACAAAATGGATGCGCGATTTGTTATTAGTAACCTTATGCTAAGTGAAGAGACATCTAAAGTGGGTAAATTACAAATGAGTGCAGGTGAATTCAAATCAAAATGTGACCCTTTCGTAAAGCTTTTAATTTATAGATAGTGATCAAGATGTGGTCCGGAATACTTTGAACTGCGTTTTTTTTTTTAAATCAATAAGAGTCTCCAAGTATTAGACAGCTCTTATAGTAACAGACATTATCGTATCATATTTGTCTAAAATAAGTATATATGCTAAAATCTTATTATGTACATTGATTTTTGTATTATTTTTTATAATAATCAAATAATATATATAATTGCAAGACCTTTATTTAAATTGAGTTTGTGTATCAAGACTACACTCAAAAAACACCCATTAATACATTTGTTTATACTATGTTTAAGTTATAATTACCTTTTTTCTTGAGAGGTTATTATGCTTTAGCTTTACATTCCTTAGAATGAAAAATGTCATGCTTAATATGTTGCCTACATTTTCTCCAACGCAATTTGTATTGAGTAGTTTGTATTTTTCTTAGAGGTGGATTGTTGCGTAGTGTTTGAMATATTAAAATTACTGTTATTTTTATCCTTGCTTATAGTTTTTTTTGAAACTTTTTATCAAGTCGTTCGTATTATACTAGCCTACTAGGGTGTGATAGCTATGTCGTATACCTCTATTATTTACGAACCTACRTTTAAATGGTGTCTCTAAGGCTTGTTTTTTTGGACTTATTTTTATAGTACATCAGTTCAGTTAATTTTCTTCTCTCATAAGATATTCGATCGTTTCAGTTCAGTTCAATTCAGTTCAGTCCAAAAAACAGAGTCTAACTTTCTATAAGCTATATAATATTTTCATATCATATACCTTAATTTATTTTTACAAATCCAATTTATGTTTATATGGGCATATTATTTATGGGAAATTTATACTATAGCATTGAGTTTTTACAAAATTAAATACACACGGTGGTAATTAAAATTTTTCATATTCTACACAGTGACTTTGAGTAGAGATGACAACGAGTTGGTTCTGTGTCGAGTCCGCCAACACCCAGACCCTTTTGAGATTCAAACCCAGACCCTATGGGTCTAAATGGATCTTTCTTACTTCTGTGTTTAAATCGAATATTTTAATTTAATCAATTGTTTTGCCTTATTTTATATGGTCATACTAATGACGACTATCGCTTAAATATATAAATACCTCATAAAACATTAACATATTACAAATCTCTACGCCAAATTTTGCATTAAATAGCGATTTTTTTAATAGCGTTTAAAGTGAACGCTATTAAAAGACCAAAATGATACTTTTAACAGCGTTTAAAAGTGAACGCTATTCCAACAACTGCTATTAAAAACCTATTTAACTGCTATTAAAAGCAATTTCTGGCGTAATGCATTAAAATTCAGAGTGTTCAATCAAGTAACAAATTCAAAGTCACAACTTACAAAGTGTATAAGATTAGAGAAGCCAAAAAGGCAAAGAGTTTTATTTAGAAATGAAAGAAAACGACTATATAATTCATGTACTTCCTCCATTTCAGAAAGTTCACTACATTTCTCAATTCACGGACTTTTAGGTAATTTTTGGAGAGGAAAGAGATATAGAGTAAAATGAAAAGGGACCCAGGCCATGCGAAAGAAGAGAGATAAAGATAGTTTATTTCCCAAAAAAAAGTGTAGCAAGTAATGTGAAACATCTTAAAACAGCAAGTGTAGCGAGTTTTCTGAAATAGAGCAAATAATAAAGTTCAGGGTTTTGAAAATAAAGAAATAATATATACGGAGTAGTATATTAAATGGGTCCACGGGTCGGRTCTTTTTTTTGGACCCGACCCATCCATCTTTAGACACAGACCCGACCCAAATCCAATGAGCCTAAATTTTTTTTAGAGAGTTTTTGTGTATGTTGAGGCTTGAATTCGAGTTATTCGAGTTTAACTTTAACTACATTCAGATTTGATCCTGCACGTACACATATTGCACATATAGCTTATGATGAAAGAATCTCTAAAGAGTTTTTGTGTACAAAGAGGCTGGAATTCGAGACTTCCTTCAAGCGACGTGAACCTCGGTACCACCTTTGCCAACTCTTAGCTTAGTGGTAGAGGAAGCTAGTACAAGCAMACAATAATCTATATATATGTTCCATTATCCTTAAAAAGAAGCCAAGTCATTGGGTTCCCACTTCCCACAATCCAACCCAATCCAATCCAATCCAACCTTACATAGTAACATAGTACTGACTAGTGACTAAGAGTACTGAGTAAGGTTACTGCTTAAAGTAGTAGTAGTAGTAGTTATTACTACTCACTAGTTAGTTATATATATTGATAACTCGGATGTTGGATGTCTCACAATTTAATGTTAGTAGTACCTCGGAATCTTTTTCTCTTTTGTTTGTCTCCTTTACTTCTCTCTCACACTCACACTGTCACACTGTCACACACATTTGTGATTCAATCACACTCACATGTGTGCACACTTCCTAACTTGTACTTGCTAAGTGCTAACACACACTGATTATGTCTCTCATCTCTTTCTTTATTTTCTCTCTCTTTGATTTCTTACCAATCAACCCTGCTTAACGGCATCTGCAGCTAAAGCTCACTATCAACTGTATTATTCATATTTGACAGTTTGACAGTTAATATGTGTTTAGCATGTGATTTTAGAAGGGATGAGAAAAAAGGTTAATTATATGATTAACAATTATCAAAGTAACCTCTTCTTTGGGCTTAAATTTATGGTATCTACTCAGTTCAACTATTTCACTGACTCAGTTAATTTATTTAGTTCAGTCCAGCCAACTTCAACAGACTTCACCATTAAACCAAAAAAAAATAGGCACGGGCCAACAATATGAAACCCAAATGAACAAGTTAGACAATGTAAGACATAACATAATTATCATGGAGAATCAACTAAATAAATTGATAGACATACAACCTATGATTATCCCTTTTTAAAAATGTTAAACTATTTGTAACCAGTATTGTTACATAAAACCTCATTTGTTGAATCCTTTTGAAACGAAGGAAGTAATAAATTAGTTAGCATATACTGCCCAACCATAAGTGATATCAATCGCGCTAGCAATCGAGTTACTCTACAATAATAATTTGACAACAACAACTAAGTTAACCAAGACTCTTTTTTTGGATCTTTATTTATGTACTTCAATAACTTCATTTCTGTCTATTAAGTTCCTTTCAGTTTATTAGTATACTAATTCAATTCAGTTAGTTCAATCATTCAATTTAATTAAGTCAATTCAAGTCCAAAGAAATACAACCTGACGAAAAAATGCATTATTGGAGTTGGATAATGGGCATCCATCAATCAATTAAATGAGTAACTATCAAACACTTAAAAGAGGATACTATAAAAAACTTGGATCAAATAAAGCAAAAACAATAAATTCAAAAAATACATAAAAATGGAGACAAGTTACATCATTATATTTTTGACCCAGTAATAATGAGTATTTCTTAGGCCTCATCTCTTTCTTGAATCTTTGGTGTTGGATAAAAGTGTTTTCATAGCTTACTTTTTAACCCTAAAAAAAGGTGACCTCTCAATGAAAGTGTGAGCATAGTATATATGCAAGTGGGTTTCTAGTGGTGAAACTCTATGTATGTCTGTCAACTTCTAAGGCAAATCAAGTGGCAAATATTATGTCAAACTTATCAATTAAGAAATCATAATAGTATGTCAACTCTACTGTTGAGTAGTAAATTGTAAATCTATCATCATTTTGTTACTCACAGTCTCTCACTCTCCGTTGGCTATTGAGATTAAATGTGGATGAGATAAGTCAAATTTTTATGTGTGATCATTATTACTTTTAAGTGTTAATATCTAATTTGTTGAAAAATAGAGCTACAATTATTGATTTTGTCTAGTTCTGTACTATAAATTTCTTTGGTTTTAATTTATTTATTATTTATTAAAAAAAAAGACTTTTATTAATCAAGGGAATTAAAATAAAAAAAAAAAAAAAAATTAGAAGGATTTGATAAACTTTGATTCACTTCCAAAAATTAGTTCCATGACAAAAAATTGATTTTCGATAATAACAACATTTTATACTAGTACTCCGTATTATAACATATTATAACATTCTACATGGGACGCCGGATAAACTTTCTAGCTAGCTTTATAATGCTATCTAGAAATTCTCACTTCCATTTAAGATTTTTAATCCTTCATAAATCAATATAAACGGTAATTTTGAGCTACTCATCACGTATTTCAATATACACCATTAAAGTGATCATGAGATACGTTTAGTAAAGTTCAAGTCCATTTTCTTTTCAACTTATTATTCAATTCTTACAAGCAAAAAAAAAGTTTTCATAAGTGCTATGTACTCAATTAATCAACGATTCTTCAACAATAAGTTCTTAATAAGTTCTGATAAAACAAAATTATCATTTATTACGAATATCATAATCCATGGTTGTCTTAATAGATATTTGAATTAGGGTTATAGGCTGAAAATTAAACTATTAAAGCAACTCCACCATTATTAATGATTCTTGACAACACTTCACCTTAGCTTCAACAATTTAGTAGTGTCTTTACAGCACATTACATGCATAAGCTAGGCTAGTCCAAGGATGATGTGGTATTCATTCTCATAGAACACATAAAAAAAAGGAAATACAAAATGGAAACTAGATTAAAAAAATTAAAGAATTTAATTAAGGACAAATTAAAGTAAAACAAAATGAAAATCATATAAAATAAGCAAAAAAAAAAAAAAAAACATGAGGTAATCAAGGGTCCCACAATGAGTAGATACTCAATACACCCAGGATAAAAAGTTTCCATGTTACAGAGGAACAGCAAATAGCATTAGAATACTTAATTAATTGATTAGAATACTTAATTAATTGATTAGAATACAAACATAAATATCATAACCAGATTTATATAAACATTAAAACTTCCCTGCTGAATGCTGATGTATGCAATGGACAATAGGGAAGGTAGCAGTCTCCCTCAGATTATTATTGTATCTATTTTACCATCATGATCAAATGGTCATCATCATCATCATCATCATGATCATCATGATCAAATCACCTGACTCTCATCTCACTGCTGCTTTAAACAACAAGTATCTCTTCTGAACTCAGCTTCTCATATTTGGAGATGCACTCTTTCAGGTCTCCTAGGATTCTTCACAAAGTTAGTGCCTTTTCTTCCTCTCTTTTCTATCTTTCATTCATTTCTTGTCCTTTCTTTCTTTCTTTCCTTCTTTCTCACCCTCTGATCTTTGCTGCTGCTGAGCCAACTGTATGTATATATGTCTGATTTTGCACAAACTGCTGTCTTATAAGTTAGACATTCAAAATGGGTTTTTTGTTTTCTGAAATGGGGTTGCTTTTGTTTTAGATTCTGTTTTGGCTTGATTATGTTTTAAGGGAGTTTTGTTTGTAGTTTGTGTGTATGTGAATAATCTGACATCACAGCAATTGATTTGATGCATAAAGATTGCCTCTTTACAATCCCCTCTTGTCACCTTATTATTTAATGTTGGATACAAATACAAGTGTTTCAAATGCAAAGTCCCTCAAAGTTAGACAAGTTCTCACTGATCTGCTCCTACCAAAAAAAGCAAAAACAAGAATTCAGCTTTTCATGCCATTTTTCCCCATTTTTATTCTCTTGACTTTAATCCCCCCCCTTTTTTTTAAAGCATTAGATTTCATCATATTACAAGAATACTTTTGATGGGTTGATTTCAGTTATTGAAAATGGTTTGTTTAATTTGTTCATTTCTGAATTTGCAGTTTGAGAGAGGAGCTTTGAATTGAAGATGATTCTGCACTTGAAACAAATTGAGGTCTTCAAGACAGAAGATAGAGATTCTTCCTGGGAGTTCTTCCACTTGTTCTACATATATAGGCTACTCTGGTGTTTTGGGTCATAATTCATACAAAATTATTATACAAAGGTCTTCAATCCCTTTTAGGTGCTGCAGCAATAGTGTTTCTTAGTAAGCTGAATTAATAATAATAAATAATATTAATCTTTGTATATTAGCTTCAATTAAAAAAAAAACCCACTTTGCATCTATTATAAAACCCTGAGATGGATGATGGTTCCTTCACTCCATCCAACAATCCTCCCGTTTTCGGAAACATTGACTATGATTTAATGGATCAGCTCTTGGATGAAGGTTGCTGGTTACAGACAGCTGATGGATCAAACATTCTGCAGCCGGGTCTGTCCACCTCTCGCGGTTTTAGCTACCCTTGTTACCCCTCATTCCCGGCTCTGCAGCCTAGCTCAGGCAGTTTGACTTCACCCGGGTCTGGGTCTCAGCCTAGCAGCTACCAAGAACAGCGCGAAACATGGGTTCTGAAGACAGAACAGCAGGCTGCAGCGGATTCAGAAAACCAGGAAAGTAGCAATAACGCGATAACAGCAGCTAAAAGTGCAACCCAAGTGCGTAGCTTCAGTTGGGAAGGCAATGAGCTGAACAAATTATTGTGGATATCATCGAAGACGAATCAAGGGCCATTAACCTCGGTGAAAAACAGGCTGATTACAGCAATCTCCCGTCTGAAAGAATTGAATAGAGATAGAGATGTGCTGATTCAGATATGGGTTCCTATAAAGAAGGGACTAGAGAGTTTTCTTACAACAGTGGAGCAACCCTACTTTTCCCAACCTTCCAACGAGCGGTTGCTCCATTACAGAGGTGTCTCTGAGCACTATGAATTCCCAGCAGACGGAAAAAGTAAACAGGCACTCGGTTTGCCTGGGCGAGTCTTCCTTGGCAAAGCACCTGAATGGACACCTGATGTTCGGTTCTTCAGGCAAGAGGAGTATCCGCGCATCATTCATGCTCGTAACTGTGATGTTCGCGGCTCCATTGCTCTTCCTGTTTTCGAAAAAGGCAGTGGTCATTCCTTGGGCGTAGTTGAAATTATCATGACAACTGATAAATTTGATTATCGTCCAGAAGTTGAAAGCGTTTGTAAAGCTCTTGAGGTACTTATTTTTCCCTTCATTCAACCGTCTTATGCACCAATTAAGCAGCAACACCTACTAATCTGTTCTTCGCTTTCTTGCAGACTGTTCAACTCAGGAGTTCAGAAATCCTCGACAATCCTCAGGCACTGGTAATATGATGTTCAATATTTCATACACAAAATCCTGTATTTCTGATATATATCTGCATCCTGCTACAAAAAATGCTAGTATTGACTTTTTTTTATTAATTAATGTTGGATTATTTCAGGCAGGAAAAGGAACATCTGAAGCTGTACAGCCTGAGATACTAACCGTGGTGAAAACATTATGCGACACATTTGATTTGCCTCTAGCTCAAACATGGGCTCCATGTTCACAGCAAGGAAAAAGTGGGTGTTGGCATTCGGACAACAATGCCCAATGTGTTTCAATCATTGAGTCAGCTTGTTATGTGCGCGATAAACGAGTTATGGATTTTCACAGGGCCTGTGCTGACCACCACCTCTTGAAAAACCAAGGGGGTATAGTTGGCAAAGCATTTGAGACCAACCAACCATGTTATGCTACTGATGTGACTGAATTTAGTAAGGTCGAATACCCTCTTTCTCATCATGCTAAGATGATTGGGCTGCGTGGTGCTATGGCARTAAGGCTCCGCAGCACAGGCATCTATCACGAGTTCAACGATTATGTTGTAGAGTTGTATTTGCCGTCCAATGTTCAGGAAGAGGGGTTAGCTTTTCATACTAGGATATGGCAGTCGGTATCGATTGTTATACAGCAGCACTGTCAGTATCTGCACTTCATCACAGATACGGACTATGAGCAGAAATCAGATAACGAGAATAAAGATACCTCCTGGTTCTCACAGATGATGGATCCTCGTCGAAAGGGTAAAGAGGTAGTTTCACTGGAATTTGGAGAGGATCAGGCTARCAAAGGGTTTAAGGTGATGAATTGGAGTGATACCAGCGAGCCAAGTTTACAATTGGGGCAGGCATTTTCTGACAGTGAAAACATCAACCAAGATTCTGAGTCCAAAGGTGGCATAAGTGGAACAGCATCAGCGGGAGGTCGATTTCCTCTAAGTTCTAGAAAAGCTGGCGGAAGGAGGAGGACCAAGACTCAGAAAACTATCAGTTTGGATACACTTAGGCAATATTTTGCTGGTAGCCTAAAAGATGCTGCTAGAAGCATTGGAGGTAATTTTTCTTATACAATGTTTGGTTCATTCATACATTCATGAAATGCTAACTGTATCATGGTATAATTGCCACAACTGATGGCGGTGTAAAAGCTAGATATAGGTGACTCGAAACAATGAAATGTCAATTTGTGAATATTGCTGTAATGTTATAAGTCGTTGTTTTTGTTAGTTCGCGCAGAACTTAATTGTAGATAAAGACTGTAATATGTCTGGACTTTCAGCTGCAATGACTTAAAAACCTGGTACATAAGAATCAGGGTTTATTGCATGTTTCAGAAAGATCAGTCTTGCTTGCTGCTATAGTCTATCTGCAAGGTATGATTAGACTGGATTATTTCACATTACACTATAATTAATATGCATATGTTCAATTAGATATCCGAAAATTCTGCCTAGATATTGACGGCAGGAAATTCGTGCTGGTTGCACACTGTTAGCTTAATCTAACAAACTTAAGGAAGGTAAATATTGACGATCTTGCCTGAATCCCATCATCAAGACATTTCCTTATTTTGCAGTTTGCCCTACAACTCTGAAAAGGATATGTAGGCAGCATGGAATCGCTAGATGGCCTTCTAGAAAGATCAAGAAGGTGGATCAYTCCTTAAGAAAACTTCAACTAGTCATTGACTCGGTACAAGGTGCTGAAGGCTCCATCCAACTGTCTTCTTTCTACTCAAAATTTCCCGAGCTTAATAGTCCAACTTCACAACCGAAACCAGACCAAATTACCTCATCAATAAACCTGAACAATCAACCGAAGCAGCAACAACCAACTACTCAACCTGAAGGTAGCATGTTCCCTACAGGAGCCACTTCAAACTCCCCAGCCTCCACTTCTTCTAGCCAAACCTCCACTTCTAGTTATTGCTTCTCAAGTGGAGCCAAAACCTCATCTCCTGTTACAGTCGCCGCCTCAGAGAGCAAGGATGCTTCAGCAGCTGAAGATCCTAGTGGTTCCTTAAAGAGAGCCCGGAGTGAAGCAGAATTACGGGGGCTGAATAAGAATGATCAAGCTAGAGACATTCTAGAAAGATCTCAGAGCAACAAAGCTCTTGCCGAGCATCCTACTTTTGAAACTCTACCCCCCTTGCCAATAACTAAAAGTTGGCTCTCGAGGGARGCTGGGGTGTTCAAAGCTAAGGCCACTTTCGGAGAGGAAAARGTCCGCTTCACCATCTTACCAAGCATGGGATTCCAAGAGYTACAACAAGAAATAATCAAACGATTTCATATAGAGGACTTTAGTAAGATGGGTATCAAGTACTTGGATGATGATAAAGAATGGGTTCTTCTAACATGTGATGCTGATCTAGAGGAGTGTATAGACATATATAAATCGTCTGGGAGCCACACAATCAAGCTATGTCTCTCGCCACTCTCAAGCTTGGCCGGCTCTTTTGGCAGCAGTGGTTTATGCTAACGTCTCCAGAATTTGCCTTCCTTTTTAAAGGTTATCGAAATTTGATGGCCTTCCATGTATGTAGTCTCTGTTCTTATTCTTTACCAATAGTTCAACACAACAATTTCTTTTAATTTTCCAATAATGGAACATTATATTTGTTAGAACTTTATTTATATTTTTTTCATCAGTAACCATCTTAAAAAATGGGAAATCTTCTTGTGTTCGGGTACAGGTTATATTTTTTGTTGAGGTAACCTTGTAAAATTGACATTGTAAACTAAAAAGGCAGAAAAACATTCATAGAATTTTATGACCTTACTATTATAGTTATTAGCGCGATGGTGTGATTGCCTTTCTTCGCTAAGTGTGATTCTTGTCTGTAAACAACAACACTTGCATAGAATTGTATCTGCTGCGTTTCGGCATTGACAATGATTTGATTTACGAGAGCAAGCAGAGAAGCAAACGATCTTCGGGTCGTGATTTATCAAATCTCATTTTCACAGCCTTCGTTGATGAATTTGAATAGCATAAGCGAGGATAAAAAAAAAAAAAAAATGTCTCCAAATTTATTTTCCTCTTCCGAACAAAAAAAAAAGGGAAACATATTCATCCATCAAAGTTGACGATAATACGCAGCAGGTACGACATTCTCCAATAGTTTGCAGTTACATTGGACTCCGCTAAATGGCGAACCCTGTGGAAGTGATACTAAGGAGAAAGACATTGAAGAATGAAGATTGAAACAAAAGACATCTCTCCATGCGCGTTGAACTGAATGGCGGGCAAATGTAATATATATTCACGATGTATCTTCAGCTGATCTGAGACGAAGAAGTAGGTTTTGTTGAAGCGCTGCTAAACTTCCATGTATTTTATATCTCATAACTTTGTAGTTAGACTATTACTTGGTTTTTATGCCAGGTTTCATGAGAACAATAGTATACCTTTGAAGTTTTGCATATTGAATCCAAACTTTGCCATGATTGCCATTTAGTTTTTCAACTAGTTGAACAATCAAGTTTACATCTTGTTCAACATTGCTTCTTTGCATTAATTTATGGCAATTATCATTAACTTTCTCTTTGGAATTCTAACAAAATTACAGTTTATGTTCTTGAGTTTAGAAAAAAATACTTACAAGGAATACTTTTGCGGGTTTTAGCCTTATCAAAATGTAAATAAAAAGACAATGAATGTGAATTTACAGCGTGATTTCTTGGTCCATTATTTATTAATGGATCGTCTTTTAATTTTTCTTTCTTCCTGATCTTATACATGTTATAAACTTACTGTCGTTTTTTTTAGATGACCCCACTTCTGGTTGTGGTTTTTGAGGCAAATATTGGTGTAAGTGATTAGGTGAGTAGTTGCGTATTTTAATAAGTAGTGTAGGGTACACATAGTGATGGATAGAGAGAAGTGATTTGTGCAACCTCAAAAAAATGTAGAAAAGAAGTGGGTTATATGTATTTGATTGTGGTCCCTATGTCTTGAAAGGTGAAAAAAAGTCAAAATGGGACAACTTATTTCCAAATTTCCTAATAGAAATTGAGGTCATCTTAATAAAAACGGAGTTGTATATTAGTTGGTCTTTAACTCTTAATAAAATCAAGAGGTGGAAGGGTATAGATTCAGAGAAACCCTAGAAAATTAATAATGTTCTAGTGAACTTCATTACAGTAGTTTGTATTAACTACTAAGATCTTCACATTCACGTGTCTTAGCTAGCTTCACGTGAAAATGGTTACAGTAAGTGATAACAGTAAAAAAAATCCAAGAAGAAGATGAAATGAAGCAGTGACAGTTTTAAAAACGGTTCATGCAAAAGTTTTTGATATATATTCTATAGTAAAGCTAACGAGGCGCTCCCAATCGTTACGATAACATAACAAAATGAAATATTAAATTAATAACACGATTTGACATAATGAATTTGACATGAATTCCAAGTTTAATGTCATTTTAGGAAATATATCAATACTGTATCTAATGCTTGCGGTATCTGTTACCAATTCGTAATTATACTCCTCTGTCTTTATTTATTTACTAACTTTGCTTTTTCACAGTTTTCGGAGACGACGCACTTCAAATACAATATCTCAAGTTATCATATAAAAATTATAATTATTATATATTTGAAAGTACAGATTGAGACGAAATCAAATCAAGATCATCAATACTATATATTTTCTAGCTATATAAATAAAGACATCAAAGTTAACAACGAACATTGCCTTACAAATCAGAATGTAGAGCAAATAGTTAAAGACGAGAGGAGTAATAGAGTCGTCTTCTGAAATGTAAATACAGAAACATACTTTTTTGTTTAGTTATTATAGAAAATAATTTAAACTCACTATTATTGCAAAATCAAAAGCAATTTTAATAACACGAATTCTTGCACTGTACATCTCTAGTTCACTCGGACACCTCTACCTGCTGCCAAACAAATCAGAAAACATATTTCATATTTTTAGAGTCTTTTTCAATGAATGTTTAGATGTTTCAATGTCTACCCAAATTAAAGTTGGCTTAAATGGTTTAAGGTCTCAAATGTCTTAACCAAGTATTGAATTGGAGACTTGGAAAATGTGGATGCTAACCACTAGGTATCCGTGTGTAAACTCCAATGAGGAGAGAAGTTCACTCGCCAAAGACGACAAGAACCTGGTAGTAGTAAAAAAATAAATAAAAATAAAAGCCTAAATGTCTTTCTATCCTCTTTGCAAAACTCGTAATCTAATCTAAAGCCTTTTTTTTAAACATCGTGTGCTGTTAAAAGTCTTTTGGAAGTTGGAATCATACATTATCAATACATCCTGTATAAAGTAGGGAAGAGTTTTACGTATAAAAGTCTTTCGAAATAACAAAACTAAACTGAAATCGTTAATATGGATTGATTATTGGTAGCAAATGTATAGTATGATTTTCGTCACACCTAATAATATTATTACAATCTGAGTTCATGGTGTTTGGTAATAACTTGATCATATGATTCTTAACCTAGTTTGTCTGTTTTTTTTACAAGCTAATATATTAATAATAATTATAATCTTTTATAAGAAATTTGTAATCTATATGGAAGACYTTCCAGAATAATAACTTTTGGTTCATGTTWGCCGACCCCTCATYTGRAATTAARACTTTGRTTCATTGATTGATAACGAACTTGCTATATGTTATCCAAACTTTGATAATATCTTATGATTTCGATTCCAGTATTYAGTTACATGATTATTATCTTCTTACGTGATAAACTATAAATAAAATAAAATAAGTTCTAGTATTTGATTTATAAATTTATGTAACAATGTATGCCTTACTATTGAGCACAAAACTGTGTATTCTTCCGACGAGTTGTTATATCACGTACAGATTCTTAAATAACAGTAATGATAAAAGGAGGAACCTTTTTGTTCTTCTCTTCCTCAGGGATCAAATAATGTATGTAGCCCAGAATCATAGTTTCTACAATTGCTTACTTTATACATCAGAGCAAAAAAGTTCTGGACCCTGAACTTACACGCCGAGCAAAGAACATCACGATCTGCTCAGATCAAGAAGGGAAACCTGAAGAACACAAGAGAACACATTCAGATACAATTCATTAAACAGAAAATCGAGAAGAATGAATATCTGCATTGGTCGAAGTTACGTACTTTCAAGATTAGTATTTTTCATCATCATGTGCAACAAAACTGTCATCTCGGAGCTGAACTGTTTTATATAGTAGTATTCAAGTGATTCAACAATCACAGCTCTGGTATACTTGGAGTTGACTGTGCACCTTGAAGATCAACAGGGAAAATCGCAAAGAAATTTACAAGATTCAACCTACATCTTCCCAATAATCACTTGCTTCTGTTTTCGAAGATGGCAGATAGCAGATTTATTATGCTTCCTTGACCCCATCCTTTTAGTACGCGTTTGAGAGCATTTAGCGCTATTCCACTGCCATCCTCTCTGTTACAAATTAAAGGGTAGAGAAAATGCAATCAGCCGAACTATCATAGCCCAATACTCATTATTTAAATGAGATAAATCAGTGACAGAAAATCAGAGACAATTGAGATCCTTCATAAGTTCCACATTGCAGAGATACTTTGTTGCATTTGACCTTTCCAGTCCCCAACACAGAATTAGGAGATTTTCAATGTCAAATACTCCCACCGTAACACATTAACTACAACGATTGAACACTTTTCCTCTCTACTTTATGTCAAATCGTTGCAATTAATGTTTAATGGAGGGAGTATATATTATACTCCGTAGCAGGTTTACCACATAAAATGGGGATTCAACAGATGAATGACAATCCATGATTCAAATCTGATAAATAAGCAAGAAATGCACGAAATGAAAAATTGCTGACCATAGAGATGTAATATTCATACCTGTGCACCATACTTGTCCATTGATCTTCACCCTTGTTCTTGATCTTTACTTGATTATTCTGACTAACTTTATTTCTAATCCCTTCTGTTGGCATGGCTAACATCCTCTCTGCAAGTTCGTCAGCTTCATGTTTCTTCCCCAATGTCCTTAAAGCGTCAACCACTGGCATGAATGATGCAGGATCAAAGTTGTATTCTTTACTAATTAATTTGTAGAGAGTGTTMGAAGCATCATCTAACTTTTCTTCCTTGCATAGTAGGTCAATCAGTTCTTTGTAATTGAAGTTTCCTATGTAAAGGCACAAGTCTAGTGCAACTGTAAACAATTCACAAGCTTCAATGATTTCTCCTCCAAGAAGTAACTCATTGAACATAGCAGAGTAGAGCGCCTCCTTGTGTCCACATGCACTCAAGGCAATGTCAAACACTTCTTTTGCAGCTGTGAACTCACCTTCTCTACAGAAAGCCTTGATTAGCACTTTGAAAGAGTGTATATTAGGCGCTACACCTTTCTGCAGCATCTCGTTCAAAAGAGACATTGCATCATCGGTTTGGCCAGCATCACAGAGAGAGCTGATTATAGTGTTATAGGTGAATACAGTGGGAGTGATACCTTGCTCTCTCATCTCATTGAGTAATCCATACATTTCAAAGATTTGGCCTTTAGACCTGAAGCCCACAATCAAAGAGTTATATGTTTGCAAAGTMTTTTCCAGCCCCTTCTTCTCCATGTCCTTAAGAACCCGAAATGCAGATGATATTTTCCCATTTTTGCAGTAACTACGGATAAAAKTGTTGTATATTATTGAATCAGGATATATATTTTTACCTACCATCTCAATTAATTTCTTTCGAGCATCTTCAAGCCTTCCAGCTTCACATAGCTCTTTAATTATGATTGAATATGTAATCACATCAGGGCAGCATTTATTCTCGTCACGGTCATCATCTACAAGGCCAACTCTCACGTTTCCAAGATCACMAAGAGCAGCCTTTCCATGATTCCACATCCCATCCACAATTTCAATCGCTTTATCCAGCTTTCCACTTTTGCAGAGTCCACGAAGCACTATATTACATGTTGCAGTATCCAAGTCGTAGCCTTTCTCATTCATCTTTTGCAGCAAGCTCWCAGCTTCTGATGTCTTTCCCTCACTCCACAAACTGTGGAGCAGGATATTGCAGGAATATATGTTCGGAAAACATCCGGCTTTCATCATCTCATTCAGAGTATCATTTGCTTCAGAGATGATCCCTCTGCTGCAGTACCCGTGAAGCAAAGAACTGTAAGTTACTGTGTCAGGCTGTACACAGCTATCTGTCATTAATTTGATCATCCTTTTTGCATCAGATAGCATATTACTCTTGCATAACCCATCAATCACAATGTTATATGAGTAAATATTAGGCTCTATTCCATTCTCTACCATCTCCTTTAGAACTACTTGTGCGTCTAACAGCTTCCCTTTCCTCGTCAAACCCATCAACCATAAATTATAGCTCTCCAACRACATCGATAGATTACTTTTCTTCATTGTATCAACCAAATTTTGAGCTTCCTCGAGCATCCCCGTCCTGCAAAACCCTTCAAGCATTAGATTAAACGTGACAGTATTTTCGAAGTAAACCAAGAGCATCATCTGTCTGCATATCCCTGAATATCCTAGAGGCTTCTAGCAGCTTCCTGCCTACAAAGAGCTGCAATCCTAGAATAAACGTGACAACACCGGGAACAAGACCATCTTGTCTCATCATCTCCACCAACTCTCTCAGCCCTCTACATCCTTACCCTCCTTACAAAAAACTCGAAACCCAATTATTATACACAACCATGTAGGAACCAAATCAAATCGCCGCATTGTTCATCCAGCAAACACCAACCCCTCCATAGCAAGACCTTTCCTACAATACCCACGAAATCAAAATCCCAAAACTAAAACTCATTCGGCTTACAACCTCTCTCAGGCAATTTTATCAAGCACCTTCCGTGCATCCTCCAAATGACCGAATCACACAAACCCCTAATCAAGAATATTGAAGGTATAAACCTCAGGGGGAAACCCAGAAAAGATCATGTCTTATACAACAAAGAACACCCAATGGACCTTCACCAACCGCGAATCGCCGATTCGAGAAGCACATTATAGACCCAAACCGGAGGAGGGTCTGGGACTCTTTTCGTAGTGGATTGAAACTGCGCAAACCGCTCTTCTATGAGGCCCCGTTTGGCAAGAATGGAAAATCAGGAAAAGGGTGAAGGCGTTTGGTTGATTGTGGAGGAGAAGAATAGGTGATGAAGGGTGTTGAGTTGCTGCGTACATTTTGGCGCGAATTCAGATGTTTGCCAATAAGGTAATGAGTTGAAGAAGATATTGATGAGTCGAGACGGCATTGCAAGAAGATGCGCGTTGAATACTTAAGCCATGCGTTAAAACAGGAATTTGGAGTGCAGAAACAGTATTTGTTGAAGCAATCTTTGGTTGAGAACATGTTTTGGAAAGAGTTCAATCATGGTGGTGACAGTTTATTTGAGCCTTTGTTCTTGTATGAGATTGGCGAAAACGAGGGACTGTAACTTTATGTGAAACCCAGCTTAAAAAGACAAAAACAATACACAAGTATCAACTGTAAATACGACATGAATGATGTCTTTGAGTAGTATTTAAATGCTCAAATTCAAACTCCATTACAACCTTTTTTTATGGTCATGTGATATTATGGCTATTGATTTGCTCAATGCTTAGTTAATAAGATTATAGGCGGATTCTAGTGACGGCGCACACTTATGCAACGTGCATATCCATCTATAGGGATGGAAATACGGATTCGGCGGGATGAGACACGTCACCCGCAGTCCACCACCCCACCAATCCATCCGATTCATCCGTCAAAATATCACCCGAATCCATCAATCACCACCCGCGGTGAACTAATGGATCGAATGAATTAACGATGATCAAATTGATAAAACTCTGTCAAAAAAAATCAGACAGCAACATCAACCTAAAGAAAATGCCATAGGCCAAATGTTTTACCATCCAAATAACCGAACAAATCTCAAAATTCCAGCTTCAATTAAGGAAACAATATTTAGCCAAAATATGGCAAAAAATAACAAAAAAAAAAAAACAAAGTTAACCAACCAAAGTACAACCAACAACAAAGTTTGCAAAGTCTAGCAAAGTTAACTAATTATCAAACAAAGTTACACTAAGATAAAGGTAGCTTCACATATTTCAACTTCAAGTCTTCATTTCTTCATACTCTGAATTTGTAGTCAATTATCATTCTTCATATGTTTCATCATCTCCCTACCATTGAGTCAATAAAAAAAATTAAGATATGATTCAAATCAATGTAATTTGAAACAAATAATTACATGTGTATAAATCATTACCGAGTCTACATCATCAACCTACACTTTCTCCACTAGCACTTGCATCATCATCCACAAAGTAACACATTCATCTAAAATTGTTGAACAAGGCTTGAGCATTCTCCAAAGTAGTACCTTTGTAAAGTAAAAAAGACATTATATAAAATTTAACTTGATTCACTATATGTTAAACTAACTAGCGAAATCAATGGTTTTTAAAAAAATTAAAATTTTACCTGAGTACTCTGCCAAGTATTCCAATTTTGCATCCACATCAAAGCTTCTACTGTGTTAGAAGCAAGTCAGCACGAGGCTATAACTCTTCCTCCCATACTCTAAATGCTCTCTCCGATGCACGTTGATGCGGGGAATGCAGTAAATCCTTTTGACAAATTTTTTTGCAATGTATGATACTTTAGCGCCTATATTCCTAATACCTCAAAATACAAATCCACTACTTTCCAGTAAGCATCTCTTCTAATAATGTCTAATTCCGACTTCACATTCACCTGTTTCTTTGTTTTCCGGTAAGCATCTTCTTCTAAGTAAGCTGTGATATGAATGCATCCAATTCAAACTTTCATTACAAACCTTTTTTAGTCCCGTAATATGTGTATGACGGCTACTGAGGTTTTGCTCAATGAATTAGTTTAATAAGTATTGTAGAGGCGGACTAGTGATGCACACTTAGCACGTGCATAAACCCATCTATTTAATCTATAATTAAACTAAAACAAATCCACTTCCAAATTTTTCCCTCCCAAAATTCCTCCTCAATAGCACTTTATATTATTGCATAGTTTAAAATATAAAAAAAAATTAATAAGATTAATAAATATGTTTTGAATAAAAATTTTATATTTATTTTCATATCAACAAAAAAAAGCTCTCCATAAAAAAATCTATAAAAAAATGTTGAAATAAAACCTTATTTTTAAATAATTACAATTTAAAAATATCAAATTTATTTTAGTTTGAACGCAATTTGTCATTTTAGTTAAAATTCGAGCATAATGCTCGAGCATTATCTGGTAATGAAAAAAAGAAACATTTCCATTTTTTTAAAAAATAAAAAAGAGGAAAGTTATTTCTAGAGGGGAGAATGGTGAGTAAAAGGAAGGGAAAATCATTCCATTCAATTTCACTCTCTCAAACCTCACTTTTCTCTCACTATTTCTCTAAGTTATCTCTAATTTCTCAAACCCTAAAAATCAAATAGCCCAAGTCTTCCGCCTAAAACTTGTTGAGACAAATAAGCCATTCAAACTACATGCCTCATACTTGCTTTACTAGTTTTTTTGACCTTTGAACTTATATGATACTTCTTCTCTCTGGTTGCCAGACTATCTACTGTTTGAAAGAGTATTTTTTATGAACGTTGATGAAAGATTCAAATTTTAGAAATGCAGCATGAAGATAAAATGTTGTGAATAAATTGTTTAGTAACTATCTTGAAAAGATTTGTTCGACAACTGTTAAGGATGTGAATCCGTTCTGTTAGCGATTTACAAAATATGAAAACTTCCATGAAAAGAACCATTGTATGTGTTTAGAGTTGTTTTTTTTTTACCAATGATTTTTGTGTAATTGACATATGTATGACATTATTTTATTTTTGTGTTCTAATATATTTGATTCTAACCAGCATTCTGTATATCTGTCAACTTGTTGCGATCGTGCCAGTTGCAACACATGTTTTAAAATCCTTGGTCTGCCTTGAGGCACCTAATGAAGCGAAGTAAATGAAAAGATTTGTATATGAATAATAAAAACTCAAGGTTGATGACTAAGTTTTTGTTTGCAACTCTGAGGTATGCTAGGTATGTTACTATGTGTATAGTTTTTCTATAACTAAAAAAAAAAAACATTGAGTTTTGGCTTCTTAAACCAAAACAGTACTATTACAGAAGTAGTCAATCGTAATGTAATATTATTTACAGTAAAGTGTATTCAAACAAGTCGGGATAATATCTTATGCCAAAATTCAGCAATGGTATCTTTATAATCTAATACACAAATATTTCGATTGTTCCTTTAATGCTAATATAGCAGCTTCAGTGAAAACCTCTTGTTTCAGTACAATTAGACACCCGGTCTTTATGATCAGGTTGTCTAACGCCCTGCAGGGCACACATAATCTACATTGCATGGACCCATTGGTTGCTTCAAACGAAGGTACAAGTATCAAGATGACACCTTAAGAATCGATCGCAAAATCCACAATGAGCAAAGTTGAGCATCAGTAAGTTCCGAGTACTAGAAAAAGTATCATTAGGGGAAGGAGAAAAGATTCTGAGATATTTGAGCGGCCATGCATGAAGTTAGGTAGAGAAGTATACAACAGCTTGCAAGGGAAACACTGATGCCATGTCAATAAAACACCGGTTACAGTGATAAGACCCAGTTAGTTTAATTGAGGAGTTGTATTCGGCAGGTTCTGCCATTCGTCCCTAGGGCAAATGCTTCTGGTGATGGCCGAGCAAAACTTAGCAACACCTGCAAAACGTTGTTTAAAGGATTGTAAATATAAATACGAAGGACATTTCCATGACAAAATGTTAGAATAATCAAGTAATTTATAAAGAAGAAAAGAGAGGCTGTTTAAATCTTGATGTATACAAAGATATTAACTTACAGGACAGAAAGATGAATCCATGCAGGAAACCAATAATAACAATGCCAAGTACATTTGGAAGTAAGTAACCTGAAATTAGCGCATTCTCTCTCTGCAATAATACCCAAGTCTAAATGAATGAGTGATAGATCATAGAAAGATGCAGACCACAAAAATCTCTGATCTGCAAAGCACAAAGTACATTAACTCCAACACAGACTTTTCAGTTAATTCCACTCAACAAAAAAAGGGGTTCACCTCATAAATCAAATTGCGCCATTAAGCAGCTCATAAAATATTGGTTACTATTATATTCTAATAAAAAATTCTTTAGAAAAGAAGAATGAAAAAGAGTTGATGCAATTGAAGGCTGATTGAGGCAAACATATGGCGTGCTCTTAAACAAATAGAATATGTCACAATTTCTTAGAAAAAACACTAGCAAAAAGTCATTAAAAGTTTTGCAATTCTACTGATTTTTATATTTTTTTTACCTGAAAACAGGAAGCCCCCATAGTGAGCTCAAGTCCTTCTTTGCCGTGGTTTCTTCACCATGCCACCCTAACAAAAGTACGCATCCAAGTGTATCAGCATCCCATAGAATAAAGAGCTAAGGAAAATGACATACTTGAGCTTTTAGTAAGTCCAATTCCAGTTGATTTTGAATGTAACAAAATTCAAAGAATGGAATTTAAGGGATTTACCGAAAAAGCGATGCGTTATATGAACACAGAACTCAACAGCGATTCCAATGACATGAATAGATTGACAAAGCAGAAACGGCATCAGTCTGGATGCCCAATGATAGCCATAGCACCCGCATTTCCATCAGTGAATAGAAAACCTAGATCAGGATACCGGAGCCAATCAGGAAAAAACAAGCTATCACATGAGAAGTATCAAACTATAGAAGTATCTACAGAGCTTTCCAAGTAACCATAGCAGTTCTGTTTAATCCTCAAGAGAGCGAGAGTACTAGCAATCAATTCAATCTAAAGTACTCTATAGTAAATCCCACTAAAGTGGTTTAGCTTATGTTGGGAGCGGTCATGCTCCACAGATGGTTCTTACAGACCTTAGCTGCTATGTTAAGAGCTTGCAGCAAAACTGCCCATAAGCTAACTTTCCAAGTTACCATGATATGGAGCAGACATGCATTAAGAAGCATAGTTAAATAAAATATTTTGGTTGTATGCAAGGAAACAAGTTGAGAATTTGGTTATGTAACTCAAAGAAAGAWAGTATACCATGAGATCCACTACAATCATGGCAAGGACCAGCAAAATGATGGCTGAACCCCACAAACTGCAATTGACAACAAATTTGCAATGAGCCATCAGAAAGAAAGTTAAATCTTGCATGATTGAGCAGCAAGAGCCGAAATATACTAAGATTGTACATCACTAACCTGGATGTTATGACTAGGCATACGATAAAAACAGCACCTACACAAGCAATTGACATGAGAATGAGTGGTTCTTAAAAATTACTGCGACTCAATTATGTTAGGGCCTAATGTAACATAAGCAACATATTGTGGTTCACGAGAAGCAAACGTACACCTAAAAGAGACTTAGAAACAGAAGCATTATAAGGTAAATTAGAGTGGCAATCATACTATCCATCTCTATATCGCATGACATGAAGTAAAGTGGGAGGTATCCGCTAAACAAATACTACAACCACAATATCCATGATCCCCCTACCCCTAAAATAATAGTACATTAAAAAGAAAGGCACACGTTTTGATTTGATGTACTTAAGAGAAGATATATTGGTGAACAATAATAAATATTGAGAATTTTCCTCATATACCCGAGTTACGGCCTATTTACCCATATACCCATAAGGTTTTGGGGATGGGGACATGGGGTTGCCTCATCAATGTTCCCGGTATGTGCGTGAAAAGGCAAAAATGTTATACTCCCTATGTCTTTTTTTACTTGCTACATTTTCCTTATTTGGATGTTTCTAATTACTTGCTACATTTCTATTATGGTGTGTGGTTCCATACACTTTTTTTCTATTCTACTATTACTTTTTGCTTCTTTTTCTATCATAAACCCTATAAAGTAAACCATTAATTATTTTTTATGTCATCATTTATGTACTATGTTAGTGGAACCTGCACATTTTATTAGTCTTTGTGAAAAGCATAATGTAGCAACTAAAAAAAGACAAAGGGAGTATTTCTTCACCATTTTACTTTCATAACCCTTTCTCAATTGCCCTGCTYGATTGTCTCCCACTCTCTCATAAGTGAAAACAATAAAAGTAGTCATCTTTATGGATTTATCAATGTTTAAAATAATTTTCTTAGTAGGCGGTTTAATATAAGTAATCATAGGATTTTTTAAAATTGATTTCTTTTTCTGGGATGAAATACGGAATAAGCGAGTTTTACACGAAAGAAGTGAATACTGATGGAAAACGAAACATATGATAATCATGAAGACAGGAAATGAGTCCTCATTAATGCCTTGAAGCCCTCAATGCACTTCAAAGAATATCCTGTCGGTCAGAAATGGTTCTCCCTACTCGACAAGGAGACCACTRCACAAAGGTACTAGAGAATTCCAAAGTTTGGCAAATTTATACCTAATACCCAACTTCATTTTTCAGACTCAACCACATCAACTCAACCCCATTTTTCAACTTTTCAATTCATACAAGACTCTCTTTACTTTTACACTTTATCCTAAAACTCATTCAAGACTCACAAAAATCAGGGGTGGACCTCGAAGAAGGTACATGGGGGTTCACTTGACCCCCAAAGTTGAAAAATAAAAAGCAAAGTCTTTTAGTTCAAAGCATCTATGCTGCTTTCTGTAGTTTGGAGACTCAGGAATTTGGCCCTTTGGAGGAAATGTATGGATAGACCGGAGTCAATTATTAGTGTATTGCCTAAGAAGGTCTCATGTAATGAAAGAGCTTGGCTCTATTCAATTTTTGCTTAGTTGGTTTTGTTTATTTGCCTCTAATGAGTTGCACATGATGCTCTCCCTTTTGAACCCTCCTAGAAGGTGGCTTTCGGTTTTGAGGATGACGCATTTAGCTTCACTAGTGGCTGATATTTGTAAGGCAGGCTTTGTCTTTTTATTTTGTTTGGCGTACAGTTATTTTTGGTTATTTAATATATCTTACCTTTTATATAAAAATAGCCTTAAAAGCGGCTCACTAATTAGCATCTTCGGTCAAATTTGCCTTACAGCTTGTTGGTTTAATATTAGTTAAGGAAGAGAGAGAAAGGAAAAGAAGAGAAAGAAAAGGAAGAGAAAATAAGCTCATTTTCCAATGTTTGGTTCAAATAGAGGAAGTGAAATGAATACAACTTATTTTTCCTATGTTTGGTTAGATATTAATAAAGGAAGAGGAGGAAGGAATTCACAAGCACGATGGCAAGAACCCCAAGACGACGCCTGTTGCCACGTTGCAGTTACTCCACGCACGAGTGCGTGTCGCGCCATGGAAGAGTGCGGTTCGTGACTTCCTTGACGGCCTTGGCGCCGACAAGGAGGACTGTTTCTTACGAGCATCGCTCAAATGAGAAATCAAGGAAAGCGAGTTGGTGATGCGTGGGTGACGAACCATTGCAAACGTGGCGAGTAGTTGGCCCGGGCACCAGACTCTTCCATATCTCGTCCCACCCATTCACTGAGGGTCCAACAGTGGTTCATACTCCTCATCATAAGAGTCTTCGCCACATAGACTTGACCGACCTTACCCGCCATTTTACCATTGGCTGCCCTAACCGCAGGCACGATCTGCCTCGACCATTGCCCAAGGACTACTCTCCTCGTTCCACCCTCAACACGGGGTAGGGAAATTGATGGGGTGGAGCCAAATCTAGATTGGGATGCTTGCTCCGCCCAATTGGTCGCCAAGTGATTGAATTTTTCCAAAGGCGAGTAATGCTCACCCATCTCAGGGTTCACATTCAACTTAGTCCATGGGTCGAGTCGAACTCCAAGAACCCCTGTTTCCCTGCACAACAGCCTTAAACGATATAGTAAGGTTAAAGGACTAGGAGCATTGAGGATTTCACCTGCTATCTTGCTTAGGGACCACAATAACCCTGGCATAATTGGTCCCGGCATCAACCACCATGGTCGAGGTCATAGAGGAGAGAGGTAGTGGCGCACTTCACTCGCATTGCCCCCATTCTCGGCATTGGGTGGGGGATCCTGTCCTGCTGGCGGGCCAATTGCTCAGCCAGTTTGCAATGGTTCGTCACCCACGATCGGCATAGACTCGTCGCCACACAACTACGCTTTCCTTGATTTTCTCATTCGAGCGACGCTCATAGGAAACGAGTCCTCTTCGGGCCAAGGCCGTTAGGGAGTCACGAACGCACTCTTCCATGGGCGACACGCACTTATGCCATGAAGTAACTGCAACGGGGGCAACGACGTCGTCTGGGGTTCTTGCATCACAAACTTTCCTGTCAATTCTCGTGCCTTTCTTTCTCCTCTTTTTTTAACCAAATGATGGAAAATGTATATTTCCTCCACTTCCCTTCCTTTCCATCATTTCCTCTCTACCAAACAAGCTGTAGGTCGCTAAATTGGCCTTTGCGGTCGCTAGTTGAAAGAAAACTAAAACATTCGTAACTCTCCGTTCTTATCCAAAATAAGTTTATGGCAGTTGTTTGGAAAGCTCTTGAAGAAAGCTTCATCTCTAACTTGAATCATCTCAAAAATAATTTGTTAGATTGAGAGATATTCCATACAAAGTTAGCTTACTTCATTTATGCATACATTTCGGTAGTGTGATTTGACTTCAACGAACCTAAGGTATATACAACGATTTGTTTAATTATAGTAAGATTAGTTGTATTCTTAGTTTTTTCAAATATATTCCTTTATTATTTTTGTTTCCTATTTACTTTGATTTGATTTTTTTCTTGTTGTATGTATACATTGATGGTGTAATTCGGTGAAATACAAGCAATGATTTATTGTTGACATTTAGAATTGATAATTGATTCGTGTTTTTTATTTTTTAGGGAATGACATTTAGTGTATCCGTTAGTTTGTTTATAAGAGAAAAAATTCATTCAGCAACATCCATCATCGAACAATAAGTCTAACCCCCAAGTTGAAATTCTTGGGTCTGCCACTGCATAGAATAGATTAAAAAAAATGTATTACATGATGATTTGTCAACTTTATACTCACCAATGAAAAATGCTACCCCACCTGAGAGTCTTAAACATATCCTTGGTTTTTAGAACTTAAATGTGAGACTTTCCTACGTCTTAAAATGTAGACTTTTAATTCTTGTTCAAGACTTAGCTCAAAACTATGTTTGAGACTAGGGATGCCCCTAGGAAAATAGATTATTATTCAGTTGAATTCCCCATATCTGATTTTGAGACTATCATACCTAGAACTTAGAAGGGTATCAATATAAAGAAATAAAAAAAACAGTGTACAGTACCATAATGAAAATAGCAGTATAGAGACAGACAGGAAAAGGATACATAAAATCTGAACTAAATTTGAACTCATTGCTTTATCCACAAGCTGCCAGTACACTGTATAAACAAGAACAATAACAAAGTTCTGTTAAAATACTAACCAAGGGCGATAGCTAAGTTGATCAGAGCAGTACTCCATATGTCCAAATATTGCTCAAAAAATATATAGAAGACTGAATATGGAAATATATCCATCTGCAAAGTTGACATACATATCCAGAAAGATCATGAGAAACACAAGAAGAAAMTATTCCCATGACAAAGCTCAACAGGTAAATAATTATAAAATTGATGGTGGTTTACGCATCGAGAGACTGATAAGCTAATTGATCTATACGGGAATCCTTAATCAAATTCAATTATACCATGCTGAATCAATACCTTCAGCGAATCAGACATTTTTGAGCTGAACTGTCGAGCAGCACGTAATGCATTGACATAGTCACTCTGTCATAGACAATGAACAAAAGACATAAGAGGACTTSACTGTTACAACAAACGCTGCATTAGATCAAAATTATACTGTTTATTTACTTCCGRTAGACATGAAATTACCTGCTTATTGACTGGTGTGTGATACGTACGAAACTCAGATGCTACAATTATACCACTCTCATAACCTAAAAAGGTTTGTCATGATCACAGATTCTCAATTTTGAAACTTTAAGTACCCAGAAATAAACCAAGGATCATGCATAAATTAGAAACATGAAGGGATAGATAAAGTGACAGACCGGTCAAGTCCAAACTAGTTGTATAGGCTCCATGGCCACCTTTAGCACAATCAGCAGAAGGTAATGCATCAAGAAACCATGGGAGCTTTTCCCTAAATTGCGCCGTGGAAGGGCGATCGTTGTCCAGGTCTGCGTGGCGAAAGCACTGCAACAAATTTAATTTGTTGATTTGATAGTACTTGGAAGTATACTTGGTACCACATTTTTTTAACTTCACAAATTGACTATTATTAAATAAAATGATTGAGGCATAGAGAAGAGCATCATTACTGTAGTACAATCTTTGCAAACTCCCCCAAAGCCACAAGCCCCTTCATCAGGTGAGCAACATGGAGGCTGGAAAGCATAATCACAAACATTAGCAGCATAATGAAGAGTGCCATTAATAGAATTGGCCTACAGTTTTAGCATAAAATTCAATGATTACAAACACATAGTTAATAAGAAAATAATGATATAGTTTAGTTTTATTTACTTTTAGTTCAAACATAATGAACAAAGTATATATCTTCATAGTGTTTAAACTGTATGTTTACTCGGTAACCAGGATACCCAGATATAAGCCCTCTGGATCATGATTACTAATTAGTATGGGAGATAAAAGTTGCTTCAAGGGATCTTATAACACCCACCTGATCATTTGGAGGGGCATAACTACATTTACAACTTTCGGCACAACCAAAGCTTCAGCGTGATAACCATACAAGAATTCATCCAGCCATACTCTGGCTAGCATATGTATATGATCTTGGCTCAAAGTGCTCTTGATATTGCAATTAAATCATAAAGTCAATTGATGCAGGGACATTACAATACATAGCGCATAAAGACAATCAAGATTTTCCAGCAAGTAGAAATGAATGCAAGGGAGTTGGAGAAAGACCATGTTTTCATTTAAGATTACATAGTGCGCTCATAACCAATAATTCAGTTATCAATCCATATATAGGCAATCTTTGCACAGCAAAAAACTATTTTGTGGGTTGCAAGTGTGTGCCAACCAATGGAACTACTATAACTAGGCATCATAAACACAATAGTTTATATTACTCATTAAAAGATTTGAGTCACACTTGCATAATTGAACACAACTGATTTGTAATGCTTGTTTGAGCGCATGACCCCATTGCATAAAAACATAATGTCTCCTGTCATAATTAATAATAATGATAAAGATTACAAAGCAAGGAACTTTTTATCTTAAAAATAAATTGTCAAAAGCATACTAACAATAATTTTGTCCAGTGAAAGAACACAATCTGTTTTAGTTTGGCATCATCGTTATTTGAAATATGCTTGAATTGTTAGACCTCCTTCAGGAAACCTATAAACCCCCAAGAATTCGTTACTGGGCTAAACGTTTTGTAATTGGGCTGTTTCTAAGTCAGATACGAATCCATTTTGGTATACATATAATATTATTCCTTAGAATAGTATAATGTACTAGTACTCATTAGAAACAATTGTTATATAACCCTTAACGTGCTCCTAGATTTTCTAGTATATGTCATAGAAACAACTTTATTTTTTGTACACTGTTTTTGCTCTCTAAATACCTCAAACAACAAACTTTCTACAATTTTGGTTAATTCCGGGGAAGCAAATTTTTTTGCTTCAGATATTGTTAGCTTTATTATTAATCTTTATTATCTGCATCAAACTAGTTATTTTGAGTTTATAAAGAGGTCAGTGTTAGCTTATGAATGCACCGCTAGCTTTTCTTGATTTGCAATAAAATGTTTACCCTGATAACCTATAGTAAGGCATAAGATACTAACCTAGATATTCTTTTTGAGTATTTTCAGCAACCACTTGACTAATACATTTGTCTGACAACTTAACTTTTCTTCTCTTTTTTAGAAGATTAATCATTATTAACGTTTTCCCCCTAACTTTTACCATGTATCATTTACTTAAATCGTTGACTACAATCTATTTCGCGGGTAATTGGCCATTTTGGTATAACATCGGTTGACAGACAATTCATTTTTGCGCTTTTCTTCAATACTGTTTTATTACTCATCAAAATAATAAGGAAATTAGTGCAACTATAAATGCAAAACTGAGCGCAAACTGGTTTGTTGGCAAAATAATATTACGCACAAGGAGACAGACAGTACATAACAGACATATACTGTAGTTGTATCCTTTCACCAAAACAAATATGGGAGTCACTCTAAAGTATCCTGTCAAATCATATAAATATCCTAATTATGAGAACACCGGTAAGATCAGGAAAAGTAGAAGATGGAATTACTAAGAACCAAAGATAAATATCAAGAAACTTGATAGCATCAGAAACCTGAGATATGAGTCTCGTGTAGATGCAATCTGTTGCTCTAAGCCTGGTTCTAATCTAGCACAAAGCCTACCCAGAAGTGTGTCAAACGAAATAAGAACTTATAGTTATGTTAATGGCAGGAGCCTAAAGAGACGAAAATCTAGTTCAATAAATCATCTGCTTGAGATAATATGTTGCAAATTGTTAGAAACAATTCCTGTAAAGCCAAACCCCAAAGAGGCAAGACAAGTACTTTAACTCCCGATGTAAAAGTAATGGGCTGAATTTACCTGCAGAAAGAATTATGGGAACCAAAAGATATCCCATTCAAATGACTACAGATGTACTTAAATCACACCAAAGGATCTACAGATGCTGAATAATACTAGAAACTTCACGTCTCTTTTTTTTATATTTTTGTCCTTATTCAAACCGATTGCATAACTTATCATTTTAAAAGTCTTTTAACATCATTATTAGCGCTTTAAATCCTGATGGCTGATGCATGAATTCTTCAAAATCACTTTTAAGGGCCAGCGCGATGCCTAATTTCTCATACAAATATAGTATAGTTCTGTCAATAGTCATTAAGTTTCAAATGAGGCATGGAGCTCCTCAACAAATAAACTTGAAACCATATATTCTCAGCTGTTCAAACATACCTTCATATACCGAGTTAACAATCCTGGGGTACTCTGATCAATCCCTGCTGTCATAAAATTTACCGATAAGAGAAAACAGAAATACGTTGAGCAAGTCCACTGGTCGCAGAGTAATTAGGCAAAGGGTCGAGATAATTTGCAATTAAAAAGAGCTTGACAAACCTCTGTCTGATTCTCCAGAACTTGAAAATATTTTAATGCATGGGAAACAGTCAATTCTGGAGTCTTCAGCTCTTTTGAAGTCTAGAACTATCAGTGCAACAAAAGCACTCAGTTGAAGAAAGAAGTCCARAAGGACAGCCAAAGCTGCAGAGATACACAGTGATGTCAATTGATTGAATTATCAATCAAACTGATCAAAATATCCACAGAACCAATTAAACCTGCAAACATGGAAAAAACACGGCATGCTGGCATAGTAATGAAGGATCCCACAGCAAATGCCAAGACCTCAGACAAACTAGCGAGTGTTATAGATGGACCAACTTCAACAAGGGCATTGCTTATTCGTTCTTCTAAAGGAAGGTCAATTGGCTGTCGTTTTGCAGCATGTACCAATATGCACATGTTATCAACTCCAACCTGTTAATGGAAGAATGGAACAAGGAACACATACATAAATATCAAATATTGCCATTTCTATAACAAGGTGTTTAAGCAACATAAAATTTATCCTAGGTGAAAGGTCATCCGGACATAGCCAGTAAGACAGTAAGCCTCACTCAAGTAAATTGTACTATCAGATCAGGCATCTTAAAAGACAATAACCTGTGGGATGTGGCCTCTTAGGTGAGCATCAACATAGACCAGAAGGGGATGGAAAATGTGAGACCGATCTTTTCCTAAAATGGAAATGTCATAACGAATGACCCCCCCCCCCCCCCCCTCTCTCTCTCTCTCTCTCTCTCTCTCTCTCTCTCTCTCTTTCTCTCTCTCTCTACTTTTATTAATATATGAAATCTATTATGAAACAGGGAAAACATTTGAATTCAAAGTACTCAATGGTAGCTCTGCTGAAAAGAAGACAAGCTTGAAAAACAAGTTTGATGGGAATGCATTATTAAGTCCAAGGGGGCAGTCTGATTAATAGTTCAGAGCCCAAGCTTAAAAGCAAAATGTCACCTTGAAATTAAAAGCTTCTCTCTTCTTAAACGCTATGTAMTTTAATCTTACATACGACAAGTCACTCAACTTGAATAAAGACCAGAACATAAGATATCGTGGCATGGTCAAGCATAATTTCACTTTCAACTAGGACAAACACATAGCAATACATATGATTGAAAATGAATAATACGCATATGCATCTATAATAAAATGATCATTCAACTTACAGCCAAAACAAGAAAGGGAATGACTTCCATTATGATCAATGTTGACTTCACTCCAAAAGCGCTGAAGAAGCCAACTGAACCAAGGACAGACAGTATAACAACAAAAACTCCTGAAAGGCCAAGTAAAACCTGTAATATTAACAGAATCGTGTTTCTAATTAATCATCAATTTAACTTTACTGTAAGCTAACAGGAATATTCTAGCATGTAATCATAAGCAGCTATCAGTAKGTGCAAGCTACAAAACTAAGGAAAGAAACATGCGGATTTGATCTTGTCAAGACTCGGTGAACAGCATGAGATCAACTGCACCGAGTCACCAGACTCACCACCATCATCCACAAAGCAGAAATCAATAATATTGGCGTCTCCAATCTATTGTTCTAGGAAATGTACTGGTCTTCATCGTTGATAGGAAATGATATAGTTTTGTCCAAAAAAGAAAAAAAAAAAAAAGAGGTAAGGATCAAGTTCCACTGCACCGAACTACTGTTTAAATCTTAGAAAATGGAACATGAATGAAATTCAAATAAGGGTAAGTGCACTTATGTTAACACAGAATGGAAAATTGAATTTCATCAATTGAGAATGTAAAATGATGACAAACGAGCTTGTCTCCCAGTGTAAGTGAATATGTAAGAAACCATCACAAAAAATTATCTGACACAGAAAAGAAACATTGAATGAATAAATTTGACCGTAATTCTTGAAAACATTAACATTTAGAAATTGTCTTGCAATATGACAGTGCCATGTAATTTTCTCACCGAATGTTCAAAAAGAAATATATTTCGGAAACTTTATAAAGTTAAACTATAGCATTGCTTTCGTTTTAGCTCATCTTCAATTGAACTCAGAAGAAAAAGGATAAAGTGAGTTGTACTGCACCAATCGTAACAATCCTCTGTATATACATAAGGATTTAAACTCAAAGGATGCAACAAGAGAGAGCTTCAACAAATTCAATCGCACACATTATAACTTCAACGAATAGCACATTAAGATATCAGGCACAAAAGAAAGGAAATAATTCGAAATTTAATTGCCATATTCAGCAAGTAAAGAATATGTATAACGAATGCAAATTGGTCTTAGTTGGCTATTGTACTCAAAAAAGTTAGCAAGAAAACAAGAGCATGTTCTTGAGAAAGGTTCTTTATTTTTGATAAAATGATATCCAGGATAACGCACCAAAAAGTCTCCAAATCTGGGGATATCTTTTTTGAATAACAAAATGCCAATCACTTGAAAACTAAAATTACTAAAAAAATTTTAAAAAATAAACACAAAATAAACTAATAATTGCAGACAAGATAATAGCTCAAGGCTAATAGAAAGGAGATAAGATTAATAAACTAATCCAAAAGACGCTTTCATCGTCTGACAAACAACTGCAGAAATAAAACATATGATGTGGGATTCATTCGGGTGCTGCATGACTTATTTAACCGAAAATATTCCATAAGTGGATAATGTACTTGATCCCCTGTATCAAGCTATGAGTCTCTTGATGTAGAAAAAAGTTTAAAGGAAGTAAATATTGAAGAAATATTTATTGCAACTTCAACTTGGCAACTTGAAAAGCTATTCCCATGCGCACAACTTGCATTTGCAGCATTGTGATATCCAACATTATAGTACAGGAGTTACAAAATGCAAGAGCTTCATTTTGTAATAAATCAGTCTATAACCCCAGCAGTTGAAATTTAAGATGATTAAGGTATTAGTCGGAATACTATTATCACCAGAAAACCCCAAGCAGTGCTTGGATCAAGGGGGCCTTAAAAGCGCATCAAGCATGGGTCAGTTGATTGTGTGCGCAGCGAAATATATGCACATTCAGAATTAATAGACATAGTTCAATCGTGAGAATAGTAGTTATATGATTATTTAATTTCATGCAGATTCTTCAAGAAAATCTCAATATAACGTCTTTCAGATTCAATCATTGCAAAGAAAATATGTGGGATGTTTTCAAACCAAGATTTTATTAATAATACTCATATGATTGCAATGCTTATATTGATATGTCATATTGGATATACAGCAGAAGAGAAAATTAGTCATTTCACATCGCCACTGTCTGGAGAGATCAACTCCCCCTTCTTCCTCCTCTTAGTTAATAGAAATAGTGTGGTGGATAATGAAAGAAAATGATTAGACTTAAGTCGAAGAGGATATAACATTCAGTCTTATCTCATATATGTGGCATCCACATGAACCAGATGTTTATTTCATGCAAGGTCATCAAGCAAAATTCCTCCTGCATTCCCACATCAACCCTCAATCGCCTGCAATAATCCATAAGCAAAGATATAAGAGAAGAAACAATCGAGATCTGATAAAAGGCTGTGAGGATAACAAGCTTTAAAGAGTAAGTTAACATGAACGCTGATCCCCATGCAGTCAGATATTTACTAATTTACATGTATTGTCATGGAAAAAATCGAGGAGAGGTTTGGTATATGACTTAGGCTTAAATTCAATCTACAGATGTAAGGTATTAGTTAGTACATGATGATTAAATAAACAGAGGGACATTACATAGGATTACGGACTTACGCTCATTCAGTCAGTTGGGTTCCTTAATTAAATAACGACATAAATAAAATCTTTTTGTAGCTGAAGATTGTTTTACTCAAAAGAAACAACGAGAGTTGGATGACATGTTTAATTCTAATTTAGTTTTGGAGATATATGCAACGCATTTAAAATAGATAAGTAGATGGAGCTTGCCTCTCTATAATTAGCAATGAATAAATCCAGGATACAGAGAAAAACCTGGAAGCAATATAAAGCATGGGGTGATTCCTCCATAATCATCAAGTAAGTTTTCGAGATCTGAAATTGTAGATGTAAAGTATGAAATAGCAGAATTAAAGTCAACGTAAAGCTTGCATATGAATAAGGAATAGACACCGCGAACATACTAACGAGCACTAACATCCGCATAATCTGTGCCTAACTAAACAGCGTCCACTATTAGCTCTCATAGAGTACGCGAACGCTACAGCAATCCGACGGCAACATCTGTATATGACCCCACATGCCCCTAGAGACGGTTCAAACATAGTCCACAGCACAAAGAGAGGACATGATATGAATGTGAGTGTGAGTCGCCAACTCACAGAGACACCACAATCGACATTGTAATTGAAAGTTAGTGAAGATATATAGTGATATACGTCCAATAGATATCCTTAACGGACATGCAAACTGGAACTAAAGGTCAGTAATACCTTCTGCTGTATGTCAAAAAGCAACTGAACATTATCCTCTGTCACTATACTGGGAGATTTCCCACTCAGCGGATCTGGCCTGGTTGCCAATATGACCTGAACATAATTGACCACTCAACTGAGTTTGCGAGCACAAATGGCATATATGTACAAAAGGTCACATGTAATATAGCCTTAAATTTTGTTGCAGAATTTATGAATCAATTTTAGACTCATTATCATATTAAGGCCTCGCTTGGATTGGGGGTAATGTATTAAGGGGGTAATAAAAGTCAAACTTGAGAAAACAAAGGTGTTTAGAGGTGAAAACAAAGGGATGGAGTGGTGGTGGGGAGGATAAAGTGATGGTGGTGGGAGAAAAAGGGGTAATATTACCCTCATTTGGGGGGAGATAATTACCCTCCTCCACACTAGGGTAATTGTTACCCTCATATTGGGGTAATAATTACTCCATCTCTCCCTTTTTTAGTCACAAAAAAATGTAATCATTCCCCATCACCATCTTAACTCACATGTTTTCTTCTTAATTTGATCAAGTTTGACTTTTATTGCCCCTTTAATACATTACCCCCATACCAAGCGAGGCCTAATAGCTAAAGCCAGAGGTACGCTAAGACAATCCATCGTTAAGTATTGCAAAGTATTGCTACGACATCATCACATCGCAAGCTATAGTTTAGAAAGAAAACTGACTAAATTGATCATAATAATATAAGACACAGTGCAGATGAACTCGTCAGTAAAATACAGGTATAACATATGCCAAAAAAAAAAAAAGGGGGAGAAGAAGATGAAATCTCATACCTGTTCAATTCTATAAAAAGGAGCTAAATGAGTATCAAAGAAGTGCTTCTCTTCTGCTGCCTTACTTCCAGGACCTACCCATAACTAGAACATAAAAAACTCAGAAGACAATTATAGTGATTGATGCAACTACAAGACACTTGTTCCACTTCATATTTCACGCTTGACAAGACACTCCTTTAACCCAAAATATCTCTAATTGTATAAATTTAAAAATTATAACAAGATCCCACATGAATATTTTTCTTTATATAGCTAATGGAGGTCAAAGGGAGCTCCATGAACAAAAATTAAAGTGGAACAACAAGTAAAAAATTTAAAAGCTAATCAACATGTTTGCAAAAGACACTGATGTTTTATAAAACAATACGTAGCTCAATGATGTGCAGTTTCTTAATTCAAGATGATCCCATAAGTAAAGATATGGATTGGTGACAAAGTATTATGATAAACAAAGAAAAGGAGGACCAAGAAGTTGCAACTAAGAATAAAAAAATAAAGATAAATACAGAGAGGGAAGAAAGAAACTAAAGAAATTGCACAAAACAAAATTCACAAATGCAAGTTAAAGAGCCCTGTGTGGCTGTGATTATAAAAGGCTAAAAAACTTTCATACATCTATTAGTGTATTTTGCTGCCAGTCTCTTTCCATTTCCTTTTTGTTTAATTTTGTTAATGATTATTCACATTACTTCCAWTTGGTGATCTCGTTTTTATCTTTGTTTCTTATCTCACTTAATGAGTGTCCATGCATTGTACACAAATGTTGTATACATAATATTAGACAGCAAGACTTACAGTAGCTTCTAAACTTTTTGGAGGGATAAGGGGTATACAAGGTAGCTACATAACTTCAGGAATACTCAGAAATCAGGACAACATTGGAATGACAATACATTTCAGGACTTGTGATGCAAATTTACAGAAAACTATGGTGGCTTCAAGATAYAACTTTAGTGTTTTCATCAGAAAAGCGCATACCTTCTCAGGTCGAGTCTCAACCTTGAACCGCAGTAAACCCAAGCAGAGTATAAGAACTACAGCAACGGAGGAGCAAAGCACAATAGTAGGATTCCTTGCTACCCAAAGTCCATACTTCCTGCAGTAGTTCACTAAGACATTGATCTAATTGATAATAAATGTATAACAACTCATTGAGATAGTAATTAATCGGTCATAAAGCCAAATAAAATTGAARATAATATAGAGAAATTAAGTCATTGCTCACCTAAATTTATCAGCCATAAATCCCTGAATAATAGACTGAGATTGTGGAGCTGTCTCGGCAACCTATAAAAGGAGAAGAAGATCCGAACATAATAAATATTAAAATAATTAAGCTACAAGATTGACAACCTTAAAGATATAAAAGTGACGAGTATAATCTTGAGCAGAGTCCCAAAGGAAATAAACTTAGACCATGCAGATTATGACATGACATTTAGAACATCTGCAGGAACAACTTCTTGATCAATGACTATATAAACAACTATAATTTGAAAATTATGCTCAACATTTGTTGCAATGAAGAATTAATCCCCCCTCGAGACACTACTAAAGCAGAAGCTTGAAATAACACTTCAAGTCAAAAGTATTGTCAGTTACACTCATACAGAATCAACTTATTAACAAGGACTACGTAATAGAAGCAAAGAGCTCATTTCTCGAAAAGATACGATAGAAGAATATAGAAAGACCCATCACGAGAAAGCAGAAACAACAAAATATTAAAGGATGGCCATTGATAAGTCATGCACCTTTATCTGTATGTTCAATTGCCAATACAATAAAATTCATAAGACAGGATAGAATGAATAAGATAATAATAACTTAAAAGGGATTAACTTACAGCAAAAGTACTGATAAGAAAAGATTGAACAGATAATCAACTAACGAGGAGATAAGCTATTGTTATTTTTTATGCCATCTCGAACCTTTAAAGAACTCAGCCTAAGAAACAAGAATCCTTTGTCTGTGAATAGGGCGTGCTCTGAGCTCGAACACCCAGTTTGACGAAAGGACAATCACCACATGAGGCAGCCCTAGCGAAGTGTCATTGCAGGAGGTAGGTAGAAACATCCATAAGTTGCATTCCAGATGATTTAGAGCACTAGTCTGAGTTGATGGCATAGGAGATCCAGGCATGCCCAATCCAGCTTTCGCCAATGAATGCAACCATATCTGAAAATCATATGGTCCTGGTAAAAAATTCAAATAAAAAGAAGAGATACTTGACCGGCACATAATTGAATTCAATTTTTCATCAGCGAACCTGGTAGTTGACCAGAAGTTTGTTACCAGAACAAGAATCTAACCAATTTATTGATAAGTGGAATATTATGTCATCCTAAACACATACTCGTATTTTACTTCTATAGCTATCAAACTCACCAATAAAAAGTACAAAGAAGATAGGGAAACAAGTTCATACACAAGTTAGCCACTCCCAAGCTTCAAATTTATAGCAATTAAACCAATCATATATCCATTAGAACTATGTTCCAAAATAAACATACTCGTATTTTACTTCTATAGCTATCAACTCACAATAAAAGGTACAAGAAGATAGGGAAACAAAGTTCTACACAAGTTAGCCAACTCCCAAGCTTCAATATTAGCAATAAACAATCATTATCCATTAGAATCTAATGTTCCAAAATACACAAAGAAACATTTTTAGGATCTGTGCAAAAATACAGCGCAATTATAAGGGAATCTACAATTTCCTATTATTCATAGTGTAAAGAATTTACCTAATTCATATATATCCATACAGACAATCCATCCAAAAAGGAGGAAGTGTGCTTACAGGAATTGAAATACCCCCAATATCTAGTATCAACCATGGAACAAAAAGTCTCCCAACACATTTTTCCTTTTTTCAAACAGATACACTTTGCGGTTTCTCCCAGAACTTGAATCCTTAACATTATTTGCAGAGGTTCAAGGTAATGAAAGCAGGACTGCTTTTGGGATTGCAAATGATGGAGAGAAGTTTAATTTTTAATAAAACAGTGTAAAGGTTCCTTGCAAAAAGTTCCCGGAAATGAATCCTTACTAAAGCAACATGTTTGATCCTCTATCTCTTTTCTTTCAACCAAAGCACCCATAGACATAAGCAGCAGCTTAAAATCATATTCACTGACAATTATCCAAACATACATGATCTTCCCAAGCAGCTCTTCCCTGTTGAAAAATAACACACACACACCACACACAACACACACACACACACACACAGAGAGAGAGAGAGAGAGAGAGGAAGCTACATGACACTCAAATCTCAGTTTGATCATTTTAGAAAAAACTCAAGTTACATGTCTCTCAATTCATAATGTTGTCCTGTTAGTAATATTAACACCTTCACAGTTTTCATCTACAATCTAAAATGATCCAGTATAACCTATCCAAGGACCCTGTTCAACCATTAATTATTTAAAGAAGCGTCAAAATCACAGTATAAAATCTTTTTGCCGTTCAGTACAGCTGTGGACTTCCAAATTTATTGACATGGTCAGAAGGCCTACAATCAACACTGAGCAGAAGTAGATGCTGTACGAGATGTTCCCATTTTAATGAGGCTTTTCTTTCCAAAAAATTGCAAGGGAAAGATACCAAGTGAAGTAATGAGCATCCAAAAGAGCTTACGCTACACAGACAAAACTTGATTACAAATTTCAGCACCCTATATCACATCCATGATAGGTACCAGTACTACATATGAAATAAAAAACCAGAATACTTAAGAACAATGTGGAATCCTTCCCATCACCTATACAAGTGGTAATGCCATCAAAGAGATAATATTACAAATCAAACATGCCATAACCCACAAAGAGGACATCCAGTAGTCGGCACCCAGTAGTGCCATGGGGAAACAAGGAGAAAGGAAGACTTCCTATTCAAATTAAAACTTATTTACATCTGCCAATTGGAAGCAATAGTAAGCTAAATCTCTTCATAGCCTGAAAGACATAGGGGGAAAAAACGAGGGAGTCGTGGTCTGTTATAGAAAAGAAGCTATAGGTCACTGTGTAAACTACGGAACAATCTTCACATTAATATTCCCTTCACCATCACAATGCAAAGGGAGTAAGTCACGGATACTTCTATAAGCCGACTTAAATCACACAAGGCGAACAACATAAACAATTACAATAGGTAGACTACGTTATGTACAGTGTGTGGTCACCACGACCACACCACAGATAGGGGAGACAGGTGGGGGGAAGGGACGGCGGGTACAGATATAATATTAAGAAGAAGAGTTAGGAAAAGAATGAAAAGTATAGCTACCCACCTTTACTAATTCTTTGCCCCAGCCCCAAAAAAAAAAAACCAATCAAAATCCTATTAGGCTCTACTGCTGTTCAATTACTGCCCCAAATATTTACAATCCTTGCAAAGAGTTACTATAATCCTTCACCAAATATCTTAGACACAAAACAATTCACATACCCATCCACCAGTGACGTTGCCATTGACCTGAAAACAAAATAAAATTGGATCATTAAGACAATGGTATTCGTCTTACCTTGAGGACAAATCATTGTAACATTAATAACACAATAAGTTACTCCCTCTGTCCCATTTTTATGCCCCTTGCGGGCTATGCACACAAACCAAAGTTAAGAGAAAGAAGAGAGGAAATTGCCATAAAGAAAAACAAAGCAAAAAATTAGGGATGAGGGTATGACCCAAACAGAAAATACAAGCAAAGAATTGGGGGCAGAGGAAGAAGCCATTCAAAAAACTATATAAAGCATATAGAAAGTGCCTAAGCCTAAGAAACTAAGGTAATTCCTGCCAAAAAAAAGAAATAAAAAGTTGTGGAAGAACCCATCATAATAGAGATGCATGCCTAGTCATACCAAGTATAAAACGTAGATAATGCTAGCAAGCACAAAAGAGAGAACAAAAGATGTATCAACAAAGTGTCTTGTGAAGAAATAGGCAAGCCTGTTTCCTTTAAGATCAATATTCTATGGTAAACAATCAAACCACGGCTTTGCAATAATGGATGTAAWTTGAAAGAAGCATTTCTAACTTTACGGCAAGGGTTGTCAACAACTCACTTGCCCTATACCCCTATCTCACCTTGGCCATACATGAGTTCAGGAAATGGTAAGGTGCAGTGTATTATTATAAACTATGTTTCTCAAGATTCTTTTAAAACAAAAAAAAAAAAAAAAAAAAGGGACAAAAATAAAGATGTCGTATGGCAGCCTTTTTTTCAACTTTCCTGTTATTAAATAATAGAAGAGAAATATAGTGAATGAAATCAAACTATACAATAGAGAAGGCACCATATTCCCTCATAATCAGAAAWKGTGATCATACATTGGTTGATGAATGAAGTTGGGAAAGGAAACATAATTTTATGAATCAAGTTGCACCAAACTTCAGGCATGTAGATGCTTGAACTCTAGAACGTTCCTTAGAAAAGAAAAGGGCTAATTACTGACCTCAGTAATGGAGGTTACATTTATGAATAGACTCTGATTTGGCGAGCATGAAAGTTCACAGAAAAGATTCAGGAAGTTCCTCAAGCAAGCTGGGCAACCCACTAGTAAAGGAATTGCCTGCAATAAACATATACAAGACAACGTTAGACTAAAAAACTCATAATATCATAACTTCAGTCTAAATCTACAAACTATTGCCATCACTTATATACCTGCGAACTGACCCAATGTGTCAAAATCGACGTTCATACACAAATGTTACCATGATGTAGGACAACAAACTCATGAATTTTTGCAGACAAAGATCATCAGCGCAAAAGATGCAAAATAGTATCAGAGAAAATCAACAAAGTCAGATAATATTTTTGAGGGAAAATTTGGAAAAAACTTGCCTTGATGAATGAAACTAAGGGCAATTAAAAACTTTCCCATCACACCTCTCCCAAAATCATACTAGCACAATATTCTTCAGAATGCTCCCTGATAAACAAAGTAAGCAGTCAATCTAAACAAATCATCATTTATATGACAAAATTCATTTGTACATTAACAGCCAGTTCAAAACGACATCATTCTAAAGAAGTAAAAGTGAAAACACAGATCCAAAGCCACAGATAAACACTTGAAAACAACATAAGATCATCAGTAAAACGATGCTATAAACCTTATAACACACAAATTCCTATAAAAACCATCCTTCTTAATTAATCTCAACATTCCACTACTCAAAAACTTAGTTCTGCTATTTCATATTCCCATTTCAAGTCCATTCATTTCTTATATTTCAATAGCATCTCTAGAGCAACACATTCCAGTGATAAAATTTGTTTAACAGGGCAACCAATATATATATACACATAAACTTTACTACACAAACTATAGAGAAGGAAACTAGAGTTCCATCACAAACGTTGAAAAATGACTCTATGGCCATAAATCCAGTCCTATGGGGTCTCCTACTCTTCCATAAAAAAACAATATCATTTTCTCAGCGTATTCCACTAATTAAACTCAAATGCAAGGTATTCCTATCTGATTTAATCCGTGGTGAAAACTATGAGTTTATAACCATAAAGTCTTAAAACATAGCAAAATGAATAAGGCTCCTTTGGTATAGGGTAAAACTTCTCCAAGAAATGATTTCCTCTATTTGTCTAGTTGTCTACTTAATGTATGTTCAAAGGAGTGGAAAAATCCTTTCAAGTAAAATTCTCTCCCAATATGAAATCCCTTTTTTTTCATTTCAAGAAAAACAATATTTCCCCATTCTCCTTACTCATTCCTTTTCAATTTGTTATTTTTCTTCCATGAACACCCAACCAAACAAACCTTAACCACACCTTGAACCATCGATCATTCAAATTATGTCATCATTAACCACTAACAACTGTGCAAAATATAAATATTAAGCATAAGTTAAATTGTGCATAAAGGAAGATAATTACGCTTACAATCAATGTGTAAACAAGAATAGTGACCAAAACTACCTTTTAGCCTCACTCAATATCTACCCCTACGTACATTGTTTTAAAACACTAAGAGAGATAAAGTAAAGCTTAGACAGGTAATAGATCACTCTTAAATGGGCCAATTGGGTCTTTCCTACCCATGCGAATATATAGCTTGACACCGGATGGAGCAAATTGAACAGTTCTCTACACAAAGTTCGAAAAACAAACCACACCACCATTCCACCCTTATTAACCCTAATATATATTCAAATAATATCATAATTATTTCCTGTCATTCAATATGTATCAATCACAATAATCTAATGCTCTATAGCATGACTTACAAAAAATTAGTTAAACTTAGACATGTTGTCATTTTTCTATTTTCCACAACTTTCAGGCCAATATTCCATCAAAAGATTTCCTATTTCCCACTTTCTTAAACTTTTATCAATAGGAAAACCTATTTTAAGTTAAAACTAAAATATTGCCTTAATAATGCTAGCATAATACATCTGCCTAATTCATACATCATACCATGATGAAAAACCACTGAAATAACAGATTTTGTATATCTAAAGACATTATACAGGCCAACAAAAGATCAATTCTTTACATCTAAAACTTATTATCCACCATAAACATACATTTCAAACTTCAATACCTTTTGCATTCAACCATAATTACATAACCACATTATTAAATGACAACTAATTCATCATAATAAATTTAAACTTACCCAAAGTATAATATCGCAAACGAGGAAAAGACCCAGAATCTGCATTTACAAACTAATCGAAACCCAGAAAAAACACCTGTACAAACACACGATCAACATCATCAAACTTCCATCACGAATTTAATCAAAAATCCCACATTAATTTTTAAACTTTGGCTTAATTCAATTGGAAAACCAAAAAAATTTCTCATTTTCTAAGATATAACTGAAAAAAATTAAGTGTATTAACCACACCGAATCACAAAAAAAGAAGAAAAATCTAAAAATAACGCATTGATGCTCCTTCACATAACCAATAGTCTGAAATGGTTGGGGACAAAAGAGTAAAAGGAATATATAAGGTATGGAAGAAAAGTTTTTTCAGTTGAAAAGGACAAGAGTTTGTGTATAAAAGAAAACAGAGTCAAATGAAAGGAAAAAACAAACAAAACAAAAGTGTTAGAAGAGTTTGTGCAGTAAAAGAAAAGTATCAAATGATGTGTGCAATCAATAATCAATAATGGATAATATTCCAAAAGATACCCCAAATTTTGTTTACACCCTCGAGTCACTCGAGCWTGGTTTGGTCATCTATCAATTTCAATGGCTTTTGTAGATTTGTGGACTTGTGGTTTGTTTTTGTCTTAATTTATATACTCCATAATACACATGCGTATACAACTAAAACTTGGAGAATTTGCAGATGTATTTGGTGGTCCAAGTGTCTATTTGCTAATCACATTTCGAGTTTTAGAGTGAGCAAAGAATGCTTAGTTGATTAGAGTCTTTCTTTCGATTCACATCTCCGTCGATAGGATTGAGATCCAGTAGAGTTGTTAAAAATTCTACCGTGTAGAGTTCAAACAATCTTAGCCATTTGATTTCTTAATCAATAAAATCACTTTCTCTTTTCCCAAGAATTCCCACAAATATTGAGCCTTTGATTTGACAATATAAGGCTTGGATTGAACTCTACTTGGTAGAGTTGTTATAAAACTCTATCGGATCCAAATCCCCGTCGATATAGCTTTCTAAACACCAAAAATATTTTGAGTTTTGAATATTGTACAAAGTATCACATAGGTTACTTTTTTAATTTTTTTTTTTAAATTTCAAATGAAATAACCTTTTGAATTCAATATTCAATTAATTAATATGTGCAAGGGCACAAAATACTCTATTAACTCCAACTCAATTTTAATTTATAAATTGAGACTAGCTCAACGAATTTGTTTTTTTAACGTTGTTTGCTCAACCAATTATGTTGTATTTGAGTATAATATTTAGGTTGCCTCTATTATAGAAATTAAATAAAATTAATTGAAAAGCATTGTGTGCAAATCACTTATTATATTCTAGGATTTAACTTACATCTATGCGTGTCACTTGTCACTACAAGTAGTGATTAAAATATAAAAAAAAATAATGAGATCTTCATGCTTCATCTCTTGTTATTCTTTAATTAGACAATATCTTATTTTGTAAAGTTCATACTAATTGCAACACTATCATATTTTGGTTTATGTCATCTCCCTTTCATCACATGAGTTCACTCTTTTTCCTCCTTTGTCTTCCCTTCTTCACTTGGAAGTTCATCTTCTAAATTATTCATCATGAAACACAACTTACTCCAATAAAACTCTATTGCCAACAAATGAAATTGAGGTATAATAGCTTAATTGATTTCAAATATTTCATATTCAATCAACATCATCAATTGCCTTCATCAGTGTGCTACATGAGTGTAACTGCTCGGCAATGCAGCAACTCTCTACAGCCTGTGGCATGGACTTGTCTCCAGCTACGAACCTCATAGCCTTGCCATCCAACACGAACCGAGCTATAACTGCCTCTATTTTCACTCCTCTTTCCTTCACTAGTCGTCTGATCTTGCTGCATCACTCCATGAACCTTTACTGGCATGCAAATTCGATGCTAGCAAGTAGCCTGACGAACCACAGGGCTCTAACTCGAGTACATGAAAAAACCCGCTCCATCACCAATTTCGGAGTTTTGTACCTCGTACAAGCACTCAATACCGCCCCCAAATGCTTGCCTACCCTTTACATTTTCTGCATCGCTTTATTAATTCCATAACATTATCTAATTTCCTGACCTACTCAACATATCAAGACCAAGCATAATGCTCCAATTTGTTGAATCCAAAATTCTGAACCATTTCTTTGAAAAACTCGAGGCCTGACTGAATTAGTCCACCATGACTACAAGCAGATAAGACTGAAAGTGCTGTTACTTCATTTGGCTGGATGCCTTTTGCTTCATGTCCGTTATTAGAATGTAATGCATCTCGAGCTCGGCCATTTCATTCCATATGCTGATATCATAGTACTCTCTCATGACATTATGTTTTTCTCGGGCATTTGATCAAATGCTTTCTTGCTTCTTCTACAGCCCCGCATTTGGAATACATGTCTATTATCGCCGTCTCCAACAGATACAATTGAAGTAAAGCTTCTCCTAAATGGCAATGCCATGTGCCCATTTAGAAGTTCTGAGCTCAGCAGAAATTCTACTGCTTCTAGTAAATATTAAGATAACAACCGGATTATATTCATCCCAACCTCACTCATTTTTCGAAATACATAACTGCTTCATCCGGCATGCACAATAGGCGAATCCCCCAATCATTTTTGCCCATATAACTGTATCCCTGTATCTGTCCTGCTAAACAGCATCCTGCTAGCCACAATGGTTGCACTGGCATAAGCGTCGATTAAAGAGTTTATGACCAAAGTATTTGATTATAGCCAAGTCTAATTACTCTGGATGATTAGTTTGCCACTGATGTGAATCAGAAAATTTTGCATAGTTGAAGAAGATTCACAAGTGTCACTTCATCAGTTTTGTTTTTGATTCCAACATGGCATTGATAAGCTAAAGCTCATCATGCATTCCATTATAAACCAACCCAGATAAAATTGTATTCCATGACACAATATTTTGACGCGATCTCATCAAACATTCTCAAGGCAGAGATTGGGTCGCTACACCTGCAGACATTCTCAAAATTTGCAACAAAGACATCATATCATGCCCTCTGAGATGCTGGACATAGAAGTCTTCCCAGCTAGCTCTTTAACTGACTGCACGCCTTAAGAAGCTAACCATGGTCAACCATCTGGCTCAACTCCATGTCCTTGAAACATCTGCAAAGCCAACAATGGCTCCTCGTTGGACACAAGCCCCAATCATCATACTCCAAAAAACATCTCTCTCACCATTTCATCGAATCTTGGTGAGCACACTCAATACCAGATATCAGCAACATACCAGCAGACAGTTCTGCAGGACAGTACACCATTAAACCCACTTTTTAATGCATTAACCATAAATTCCTTCCGCCATTGAACTCTAAAAGATCGCGGTACGCTTGGCACAACAACCAATGTGGAACATTCGGCTCGAAACCCAAAACTCGTCCCTGCTGAAAAAACCCAAGACCATCTTCCAAAAGACCCTGTCAAGGTGCCCATGAATGATAATGTTCCTGAAACAGAGGTTTCTTCTGTTTCTTCTGAGCTCGAACCCAAGAAGCCGAATTGGTTGCACCCCATTTCATGTAAAAATCCAAGGTTGAGTTCTCAACAGAAGTGAAGAGATCATAACCCTGCTTCACTGAACAAGCATGCATTGATTCACCATGTTTGAAGGAAATCTTTGAACTAGCTTTCATAAGCGAAGGGAAGAGTGACACATCTGTTAGTTGTACTCCTGATCTTCTCATTCCCAAGTAACAAAAGATTGCTTCTCGCCATTGCCCATTTGATAGGCATTCTTTGACCCTCCAATTCAACTCAGCTAACCTCATATTAGTAAAACACAATTATCGGCATCCGCGTCGTAAAACACAACAAATGAGTAATTGCATCGCAATTCAGAGGGAGAAATGAAGACTAGGAGACCAGCTTTTTTTAGTCTCCAATCCTCCATTTAACGCAGTTTGCTCATTAATGTAAAAAATTTCCATTAGCTTTTATTCATCTTGAGGGCAAATGAATCTATACAAATAAAAAAATTATATAATCTATATTGTTTTTACAGAAAAAATGTTACAAAGTGGGGTCAACAGTGGGGATCTATGTAATCAAAGAATATTTAAAGAGAAGGGAAAAAAAAAAAGGGAGTAAAGAGAGAAAAAAGAAAGAGGAAGTAATTTGGTATTCTGTATCTCACTATCTCCTATAGATCTGTTGCTACATGTAGGGGTTATTCTGATATCTTGCAATGTTGAAGGTAGGGGCTATGATACATCACGTATTTCGACCAATAAGACTTGTATTTGGAGATGGCGAGATCCAACCATGGTTTGTAGTTTCCATTATAATGAACAACCGCGGCATCCTCTATAGCAGTCTGATTGAGGGCAGGGTCATAGCCGAGTCCTAGTACGTGCCAGCTTCGCTCTAGTGGATAGGTCAGATTGTAGAAGGTGATCAGTCCAGGTGGCAAAGTCCCCAGTTTCCACAGAGTTCTGTCCTCGTTCTGCAAAACCAGTTACACAATCAGAATACTTGTWGGAAAAATCCAATGAATATGAAGCAAGAATTGAGTTCAAGATGTAAATGCAGTACAACGTTGACACAAAATAGTATGTGGCATGAAAATCAAAAAACTTAAACAATAGTCACACAGCATCTGTGCGTTTAATACAATTATAACTTACATGAATCGGAACTACTATACAAATAAGATCATCGTTGTAGACATAACAGAAAGTGATGCGGAGAAATTCAGCTAAGGGGTGTAAAAAGTAAGAAGTCAGGAAGCCATACCCGTTCTTGCCAATAATGATATATTCCTGTGATGTTTTGCTTYCTCCACTGCTTCAGGTCAAACATGTTCATGCCRAAGGCCCAGCCACAAGCATTGGGATCAAAGTTTTTAGAGACCAARGGGTTAGAAAAGTTCAGATACTTGTCAAACCTATGAAAGCTCTCTTTACACGTCTCTACAGCACCATTTACCATCCCTTTCATATCAATGGACCAAAGTGGAGTCAAGTCCTTTTGAACAACAATGTCGTCATCCAAGAACAAGATCTTATTCAGCTTCGGATATACTTCAGGAAGATAGAAGCGAAGATGGTTCAACATTGACAAATATTTTGGATTCCTATACTTGAGCTGGTCTGAACCAGTTGAAAGAGATGATGGGTTATTATTGACCTTAAAGTAAAACTCCTTCATCCGAGCAGATTCAAGTTGTCGAAGAACAGGACAGTAGGAAGAATTTAGCCACTTGAAATCATCGATGTTCATGACTTCTATGGCAGCACTAGCAGGAGGATTGTCAATAAACCACATTTTCATAGCAGCAACATTCAATTTGTCTGTCACAATGTGGAAAACATGCTTTTCCGGCTCATTTGCATGCACTATAGTAGAATTCACTACCACCGCTGTTGCGAGTACATTATCTGAAAAGATGGCATAGTGGTAAAGAGATGGATCTTCAAGCCTCTCTTTCATGTAAACATACTTGCTTGCACGATCAGGAAGAAAAAAATTGGCTGTGAGCAGTTGAGAAAAGCAATGTAAAGGCTTTGGGATTGTCTTTGCAGCTAACTGAATCAAGAAGGCACTTTCCTTTTTCAGTGCATTTACATTATCTTCAGTTAACTGGATCATGGCTCTTAATTTCCTGGCCAAAGCAACACAATCATGCAATTTCTCTTTYGCTAATGCAAGAATCCCTCCCATTGTTTTTGCTTGATCCAGTGCACTGCATTAGAAATAGACCCTACATGAGAAAAATGACAGGGAATTTAACCATGCAAAACACTAGCTACATAAACAAAGACACTACCTAGGCTGAAGCTCAGCATCAGAATTTGCTTCTCCAATGGCRCTCCGGCTATCTTTGGTGCACTTTGTGAGGGAATCATAGAGACTGCTCTCTTTCTTAGCTTTAGCAATGGTAGCATATGCTTTTGCCATTATGATCTGGATCACCGCATAAGCTTTAAAGTAGAATCAGAGTTTGAATTGTCATAATCTCGTCTCCAAATGCTATACTTTCCTATGGCGGTAGTATCCATCCCTTCGCACGTTCAATGCTGCCTTTTCCATCTCTGCATCCATGTCTTTATCTTGCCTCATAAGTTCAGCTGCCCGGAGCTCCCTCCTTTTACTTCGTAATATCTGAGACCAATAATGATGAATCAACAAGAATATAAGCAAAAGCAATACTAAATCACAATCAACTAAATGAAAGTCCTGACGATAGGCTTGATTGGTCATCTGGATAAGTTTTCTTTTGAAAAACAGTTCTTTCTACAGTCTGATTTGCCTTGACACGACTTTCAATAGTGTCTTCATGGTTGTGGTGGCAGGGATAGATCCTTCAGCCTCTGGAATGCAACAACAGCAAAAAAACTACTAAATAAGGTTACACTAGAAAACATACTTCCAATGTCTCTGATCAATCAATCAGTCAAAGCATCCACAAAGAAATTTACTTTCACAACCAAGGAAATATATGCTGATCATTACTTTTGAGAGAATATTAGAATTCTAAAGAAATTAATTTTTAATGACCTAAACAGTGTTGAATTTAAGAAAGTCGTCGGCCAACGTGTCATCCAGTCTTACAACTTTATATCATTGTAATCACAAGAATTAGAAGTACCTCGAATCTTTCTCAGGTCATCAGAGTGACTATTTGGAGTTTCCCAGACCCAGGAAAGAAGATAGATCTTTTGCTTTCACAGAACCAACCGAACAGCCCCAGAAGCATCACTGTATGTCACCATAATGTCAATATCCTGCAATGCAAAACAGGAAATTAAGCATTTCCCTTTTATGAATTATGATTGACTGCTAAGACAGCCCAAAAGATACCTTGACATCTAGATTCTGATTTATCAGCAGAGCATGCGATGAAGCTTCCTGGTCCTGCACAGCTACCAATAACAGTCAGCTCAGACTCTTATCTTGTATATAGATTTGTTCCATGATTAAATGCCAACTTGAACATAGGAATGAAAATTACACCAATTATACATTCACATAGAAACCCAAATTAATGAAAACTACTGTCAAGGTATGATCCAAACCAGAAGAGGTAGCCAACTAGCAACCCTGGTGTCAGTAAATAGATTGGTACCACTATAAACATCTCCATGTTTCTGGAGTAACAAATTATAGATTTCCAAGCATAACATCCATTAGCTCAATAAGAGAACTTACTCCATCCGGCCAGTAATACAGCACCAAGATACATAACTCAGACTCACAGAGGCTATCATCCAGTGCATAACTACTCACAAAGATGTTCGCAATAGTACAGTACCAAGATACATTTAACTCAGACTCGCAGAGGCTATCATCTTTGCATAACTACTCAGTACTCACAAAATGTCCAGAGGCGCAGAAGATTCTGATTTTCTAACACTTGAGATATTGGTGAAGTATGACGTATAAATGTATCAGTAACACAGCATATCCTATTAGCCTATTAGCTATTAGCCATTATTGTAAGGTGATATTGGCTGAAATTTAACAGACCAATGATTATAATCAGACATGAACATTACTACGTAGTAAACCTCATAAATGGGTTTTTGGATAAATTTTCAGACTTTTTCGAAGATAAGGTTGATGGCTGGGTGGAGCATCCATCATTGCGTTTGAAAAAACATCAGACTTCAAGGCCACAAACAACAATTGATTGAGGTTTGTACAAAAACTGTTATACACTTATACTGACCCTGAAACATGTAATTGAATAACACAGTATCTAGCTGGAGAAAGACAAAGTATGACCAAACTTCAGACAAATCTTAAGACTCCCACAAAATGTCATTAATGAAGCCCAGAAAGAGAATAYGTACTGATGGAATATACTAACAACAAAGTAAATCTATTGCATGAATTTAATGAAAAGCCAGCAAAAGTTGGCGCAGACAAGGATAACTAGACAAAGTAAAAAGATGAAAACAAAACCTTAGTTCTGTTGCATTGCTCGCAGTCGTAAAGAAGCGGGTATCCTCTGCGATCTCTTTGTCTGATAATTTGATGGTTCAAGATTCCAACAGAGCATGAGATGCCAGAACTTACAAGATCATAAGATAAACCAATTTCAATAATAATAAAAATCAAAACCATCAACTTACAGAAACTGGGCTTTAATGAGAATACTGTTAACCACAACCTGATACAAGAAAAATGAAATTATGAGAAAACAAACCAGAAAAATTTTAAAAGTGAAAATAAAAGCACCTTAGAAATGTTTCACATATTTAAACTYGGTTTTAGAAAGGGTGAGGCACAAAACACTTCCAAAGTCAAAGAGCAAGCAGCAAAGCACACGGTCAAGGAAAATCAAAGAAATGCCTTTTATAGATAACTTAATTTATTAATTTTTCAAAGAAATTGATCTATTACTCTCCTTCAATAAAGAGGGGGATGGGGGGAAATCAAATAAATGAAAGCAAGAATAAAGAGGGGATGCATCATCTAATCAAAGATTCGCATAGTTGTGCCTCAATTTTCTTGCTGCAMTACGATCGCTTGAGGCAATGAAGCCAGCCCCTTTCTGCACTTTACCTTTAGAACAGCCAGGGAGTGCTTTATMAAGTAATACTTTAGCAGATATTACATGCAATTGATAAGCATGCAAATTATGGAAAAGGCTACAAGCCTACAAATTTAATGGGCTAAGGCTACATACATCTTGGATCACTTAAAAGGCTAAGGCCTCAATGCATGATTCTGATGGGTTGTTGTAATGATTAGAAGGAACCAAATTAGTTTATCAAGCTTTCTGTCATAATTTAGTCTTAAAACTTAAAAAGGCATTTTCTAAGCCTCGCCTAGGAGTCAATATCTTCTACCCTCATTCAACTTGATCAAAACCCATGCCTCAAGTTCTTCAATATCTCCTTGTTCGCTTCCATATTTCCTTGTTGGTACAGACTACAGAAAAGACAAGTCACCAATCAGAGTAGAAGAAACCTAACAAGTCAATTTGACCCTAATACTTCAAGTTCCCCCAATCCCCCTCCTTTCCTTGTTAATGCAAAAAAGTTATTACACATTGTTTGGAGTAGAAGAAAACATTCTATGACATTATCATAACGCTGTATGATTCTATGATTCACACACCTCAGGGCCTSCACCTAAACAACGAGAGTTGAAGACCCTTCGAGCCTCAGTGCATTGTAACCCTTCAAAAACAAAGTCAAATGGTTCTTACATCTTAGTGTTCCTTACTTGAACCAATCATGCCATTATGGATTCATAACATAGTTTTCGATGCCTGAGCTCTTTCAGGAAATTTATATATCACACCGTTTAGCACAAAGAATATGTCCTCAATTAGAACTCAAAAGTCAAAATCATGTTAAATTGGAAATATATGCCGCAGAAATACCACTGGCTGTGATTTGCTACTATATATGTCCAATAAAGATTTGGTTTCACACCTAAAACACTACTGAATGTCACGCTTAATTTAGCAGTAGCACGGAACGATTGAGAACTCGAGAAGCTGATGAGTGTCGACTGAACGATTATATGTGTACAATCATTAACTCAGTCTTATGTGAGAAGGAATGATTTAGTATTATCCATTTCGTTATAAACCATCCCAAATATTAAGTAACTAACCTCTCATTAGTGCTTACAAACAACRAGATCCAGAAATTACAACACATTCTCACAAACATTTAAGCTTGGAAAATAACAGTAACAACCTCAGTTTTACTATAACAAGCCGAACCACAAATTGCAGTGTAGTCTGCCAAAATCAC